>CANYBF010292182.1:0-10400 GCA_948192965.1 Dalechampia spathulata
CGACTCCACATTGTTTCTGTTTCACACAGTTATCACACCACTCGCACGCCGTTTTCGAGGATCACACTATCATATCTCGATTGGCCAATCATATTCTCAATCATAATATTTTTTCGGAATGCGACTGTACTCAGCATTCAATAATAATAAATAACATACGCGACTGTACTCAGCGTATGAGAAGCGACTGTACTCAGCTTCCTTATAATAATAATAAATAACATACGCGACTATACTCAGCGTATGAGAAGCGACTGTACTTAGCTTCCTTATCAATATCTCAATACATGATCGATCTCATCATATCGCAATAATCTCACTTTTCCGTCCTTATAACGCCATGTAATGATACTATGAAATGCCAATGCATTAGCTAATGATGAGCATGATTTATGTAGTATGATGCATTGGAATATTTATACGAATATCATAAGGTATTTCAGAGCATACGACTTAATCATTACTATGTAGTGCGTGTGTGATATTATCTCAGACTTATTACTTAAGTCGAGTATGATAGCACTGACCTTCAGGGGCTTTCCCCTTGTCTACTCGTCTCGGGGACACATGAATGAGCTCCTCAGTAGGTCCTGTAATTATTTATATATCCTTAGTAATATCCTCAAAGGATTTCATCAATCATCTATCATTTAATAATCATATAATTCATATCAAATAATAATAACACTCACCGTATGATCACTAAACTCAATTTCTAAAATAATAATTCATGTAAGGTATCATAATATAGACAATAAAAAGTCTAATTGAGAATTAATCATATGATAATTATTTCTAAATGAAACATATCTTATCTCTCAAATTACGTTAATATACTATATATATATATATATATATATGAAAATTTAATCAAATCACATGCTTAACATAATCTTAAAATAATTAACTCATAAAGATTTATTTAAATAAATCTTTAAGGTTTATAATAACATAATTCTTATTATAATAAATTTAGTCTCACTTCTTGATTAAAAAAAATATATCTATCTTACATGGTAACTTAAGATAGTCAAGTTTCTAATTATCAAGTAATTGAATTAATGGTCCATTGATCTTAAGTGATTTATAATAATTAAAACTTATTTATTTTTTTTATTTATTTTTTTTATCATACACTTAAAATTATATAATATTTATTATTTAAACCAATAGTAATAAATAATCTTATTTTAAAATTTAAATAGTTATAATATTACCCTACTAAAATGAATTAAATCGATATTTATAACGATATTAAATTTTGCACAAAATAAATGTTTATATAAACTTCAATATTAATCATATAAGAATTTACTTGATATATGTAGAATTTAATAGTATTAAATATCAAATCAAAAACTTTTCTTCATGTCAAATAAAGATATATATTATAAAAATAAGGTTGTGCCTAAATAACATAATATAAGTTATATATATATCAATATAACATATGCGGCAGGAAGTGAATAAATACCCCAACCACGCAGCAAGCATCATCAACAATCCTCTACGTACAATGCTAACGCCTAAATGCCAAGACCATACGCTACCCAATTAGCCAAAATGCTACCATCACTACTACCTTATCACCCTTACCAACTCCATCTAAACCTCCCTCTCCTATGGACATCAACAGCAAGAAAAAGATAACATACATACGTTACTGTGAACATCAAGAAGAAACAGGGTCAAAGAATCATGCAAATCTTTAAGAACGAAAACCTAAAACTACCAGCAACTTAAGAACCAACGAAACAGGTAGCAATATAAGAAAGAAAAGCAAGAACGGTGGACCTAAAATGCAAGCAAAGTAACGCCCCCCTCCCATGCAAGCTAAACGCGAGCCACAACAGCAGTCCCTAGAGTCATCTAAGGTTTCCCATCTCTCACCCACCTGCCGAGCTAACTAAAATTAAGCCCTTGCCTACTAATATTCAAGACTACACATGAACCATACAACTCCCTGCTGAAACCGTCTCTACACTCAGACTAACCCACATGCATGCAGAAAGAAAGAAGAAGGGGGAGCTAGGAGTAACACGCAAAATGCAACATCACTAAAAATGAAAAGAAAGAGTACCTACAACCAGTATAAATAAACCTGCTCCTATGCTAAAACTAACACCCCACAGGAAGCCCCTCTACCAATTTGGTAGCAGAAGCAACCACCCCAAAACAAGCAAGAATCAAGCGTTCATGCCCTCGAACACGACTTCTAACTGTTCCCAACCATAACAACAAAACTCTTCTCCCAAACAAGAATAAGCAAGTTGTAACAGAAAGGAAAGAAGCACACTCAAAACTAACAAGCAACCAACCTTACATGAAAATAATGGACCAAACACCCTGATCCTTCAAGGAACCTGCAACAATAGTGCAATATCAACAAGGATCACGTAATGGAAAGAACACACGCCTTTCCCCCAAAACCAAATGCAAGGTGCAACTCACGCAACCAGAAAATCAGCAACTCAGTCCTACCTCAGCCGCCACCAAGGGACCAATAATAACCAACTAACTACAAGCATGTAAGCTAAGAAAATGCTGTCTTTCTTTATGCTAAACACAATCCCACACAAGACTCCAGGAATCTCTTATTTAGCTAGCTAAGATTAAGGTCCTCATACAAGTGCATGTTTCCCCACAACATTAACCAACCAAGAAATACTAAAGAGAAGATCCCAGATAGCCAAGACACCCGAAGCACCACGCTGAAAACTTTGACTCCTCAAGAGCTACAAGAAAAGGAAACAAGCACCTCAACTAATTCCCAACACAGCAGGGAATTGATCCTCTACCAGCCGTAACCAAGAAAGCTCACAACTCCTTTCTAGAACTCATGCTAAGTTCAACCTACAGAGACGAGTAAGGAAAAGAGTAGAAGAGAAACAAGAAAAAAGAAGGAAGACGCACCCACAGACACTCCTTCGGTAAAAGCAATAAACCCTCAATTCCCCATCTCCAAGAAACAGAACCCATAACAAGAGTCCCCCATGTACCCGACAGTTTCCCTCACCAAGAACCCTTAAAGATTAATGAACAAAATAACAAAATGCCACTCATATAAATTAATATAAATTTAAATAAGATAAGAATCAGCCCAAGTATAAACATGTATATATACGTGTCCTTACATACCTACAATTATCCGCATAGGCATATGTATAAGTATATGCATCCAATTAATTATTTATCATATTAATATTATAATTCAATTATTTAAAACATTTAATTAATCTATCAAATTCCCTTATTAACAAACAAAATTTCATAATTAACTAACTAAATAAATAACTTAATTAATACAAACTCTAAAAAGAAATAATAACTAATTAAGTAAAATAATTGAAATAATTACTTTACTTAATTAATAATAAAAAGAATAGCAGCAAAATAATAATAATATTTACAAAAATAATTAAGCATAAATTATTTAATTAATATCAATAAATCAAGTAGAATAGATTAGGGTCATTAAAACCTTAATAATTCAAATAAGATAACATATGTCTTCCTAATTAATTTTACTAAAACACTAACTAAGCAATTACATCAAATATCGTATTTTTCCATGATTAATCTAATTTGAATTAAAATAGCACTTCATCGCTAATATGCTAAAATCTTCTAATCATAAATATTATGCTTAACATATTAATTTATCCACTAACAAAAATCAATCATATTAATCCATCGACCTAATTAATTACTTGTCAGTAATACTAAAATAACCAACTCAATCAGTCAATAATTCATAGGGCAAATATGCAATTATGATATGTTTAAGCTATGTGTGTGCGGACGTGACAGATTTTATGGGACCCTTCCCACCTTCGTTTGGGAATGTTTACATTCTAGTTCTGGTGGATTATGTTTTGAAATAGGTTGAAGCTAAGGCCACAAAATCAAATGATGCCAAAACAGTGGTAAGCTTTATTAAATCCAATGTATTTAGCAGGTTTGGAGTTCCTAAAGCTTTTATTAATGATCGAGGGACTCACTTTTGCAACAAAGAAGTTACTACCTTGTTTCAGAAGTATGGTGTTAATCATCGTATGACCACAGCTTATCATCCATAAGGGAATAGACAGGCTGAAGTAACCAACAGAGAGATCAAATCCATTCTCAAGAAGACAGTCAGTCCCAATTAGAGGGACTAGAGCAAGCGATTGGATGATGCCTTGTTGGCATACCGGATGGCATATAAGGCCCCACTGGGCATGTCACCCTTTAGGCTTGTGTATGCAAAACCATGTCATATGCTCATAGAGCTTGAACATCGGACATACTGGGTAGTGAAATAATCTAACATGTCTTTGGATGATGCAGGAGTCCATAGAAAATTACAATTGCAGGAACTAGAGGAGATATGAACCAATGCTTATGACCATATGGGGAGCTATAAGGATAAGGCACAAAAGCTCCATGATAAGAAGATTTGGCATAAAGAGTTTCATGTAAGGTAGAAGGTGTTGCTCTATAATTCTAGGCTGAAGTTATTTCCAGGGAAATTGAGGATAAAATGGATAGGACTTTTCATGGTTCAAAAGGTTTTTCCCCATGGAGCAGTCGAAATTCAGAGCCTCGATTCAAATAAATAGTTTAAGTTTAATGGCCATCATCTCAAGCCATTCTATGAAGGATTTGACACTCGTTCAATGTGTGAGATCACGTTGACACTACCTACAAACGAGTAGAATGAGCAGGAAGTCAAGCTGGGACTTTAAAAACCAGAACTAATTCTTTCTCTTTTTATTTATTTATTTCCATTTTTACGATGTGCGTTATGCCCATAAGGCATCTCGCCAATTTTCATTTATTTAATTTAGACTTTTCTTTTATTATGTTATGCCTATAAGGTGTTTTACAAACTTTAAGTTTATTTTTTTCTTTTGTTTCTTTTATGTTTATAATTCCTGTTATGCCCATAAGGCATTTCATAGGTAGAATTTGCTTCTTTTTAGTTACTTTAGTAAAAGAGTTTTACTTTTTACTTAGGGTGAATTTTGCAGGTGAGTTAAAAATGGTTTTTTAGGTCTGGCAGGAAAAATGAATTTGAGTTAAAACAGAAGAGGGAAACTTAGAATTTAGGGCACTTAGGGATTTTAGTTCATTTAAAACTCTCTTCCCCCTTTTTTATTTTTACTGATTATACTCCCTTCATCTCTTAAACCTAATTTCATTTTCTTCTTTCATATTTTTAGTTCACGATTTTCTTCCTACACCATGGTGCATACACGAGCTGCTTCTTCTGGCGGTTCCAAATCCAAGAAGCATCAAGCTGGGAAGGATCCAATCAAAATAGAAGAAGATACATCACTCATGAAAAGACCAACTCCATTCATGCCACCATCCAAGGCTACTGTAGACACCGAGGTCACCGGTCTCAAAGTCTACAATGGCAAGAACCCACCAGCTGCTCGGAAATTCCACAAATCCTAGTTACCGTCGGAGATTATAGATGACAAGACTGATACTCTTTGTGAGAAGCTGATCAAAGCCATGACCACCGACTCAAGAGCAAACTAGGAGGATGAACGAGATAAGGATTCTAGCAGCCCAGCTCAGAAACAGTCAACAGAGGCTAAAGAAGAGGAATTGGGTAAGGAGCCTGAGAGTGCGAATAAGGGAACTGCTGCTGCTATCACTTCGGGCGATGTTATGCCCATAAGGGCACGAGCAAAGAGGTTACATGGAACTCTTCCACCTCCACTGTCTAAGTTTAATGGTAACTTGAAATTTAATAAGGAAGACAGGGAGATGTTTGTGAAGGTAGTTAATCTACGAGTGGTGCAGGGGAAGTCCATCGACCCCTCGGCCATTGAAAAATTGCAGCTGCCTATCTTCGAGCATATCAAAGGGATCGTTTAGGAGAGGTATTTCCAGATTCGACGTCCGGTCTTCTATGAGCTAGTGTATGAGTTCTATAGTACCTATAAGCTCGACAAAGAAAAGCTAATTGGACTAGACAGCCCCGAAGTCATCCAATTCAGATTAATGGGTAAATCCTTCTCCTTATCAATTGATGAATTCAATCTGACCTTGGGATTGATTGATGAGGTGATAGATGAGTATGTTGAAGGATATTGCAATTTGCCAGCCGAGTTTGATGCTGATGGCCTTTGGGAACACTATGCCCCTGCCTCAACCAAGGCATATGATCTGGCATCAACCAAAGATAGCTACTTATTTGATAGTTCTCTGACTTACTTGCACCAACTGATTGCATACAGCTTGTCCTGTCATAATGATTCACCCGGTATCATAACACAGGTGGAGCTATTCTTACTAGATTGCATGGTGCATAAGAAACAGGTAAATCTTAGCTGTTTCATTGCCGCCCAATTCAGAGCCACTGTTGCCAACTCTAAAAGGCTCATCCTTTATCATATCATCACCCATCTTGCCATCCAGCTTCAAGTATTTGATCCTGCCAGCCATAATCTTCATAAGGCAGTGGATCTAGTTCCCTTGGACATTTATACTTTGGATAAGATGGGGTTATTATAGAAGAAAGAGGGTGAGCCAAGTTTTCAGTTCTGCACATCGGGGCCAATTATGGCCATACAGGAAAGGGTCTTTAAGAAGACCAAACCGATCATAGGAGTTTCTCCTATGCCTATACCGCCACCATCAATAGTAGGTCCCACCAATGCTGCTATTCTAATTGAACTTAACTCCCTCTATAAGCAACTTGACAAGCTAACAGTCACCTTGGAGGAGTCCATTCTCTTGCGCTTGGACGAGTTAGATGCAGAGATTGGTGAGCTTCGCCATTCTTTTGAAATACAGCAATGAGATAAGCACAATGCAGCATAAAGTTCCCCACCAGGCAATGTTCTCACTTTTCTGTTTTTCATTTGTCCATTACTGATGCCTGTTTTTATGCTGATATGCCCACATTGGGATAATGTGTCTTAAGTGTGGGGGGGATGTTTTGATTATGGTTCTGTTACTGAATTATTTTTTTGTTGCTGTTTATCTGCTTGTGGTTAATTTTTTCTGTGTTTTGATCTTTGATAGGTCTTGATTCTAATGCTGCCGCATTTATCCTTATGCTATGCTTTGTTTTATTTTATTCTATTTTTTCTCATGCGCCTGTATATTGACCAGACTTCTTTCAATACATTGTACTGATGAAACTGATGTTGTTTTCTGGTATTTCTTGGCATGTTCTATTTTAATGGATCATTTAACCTTTTAGCAAAATTGATTGAATTCTTAGTGTTTGCCTATGAAAATTGTTGTTGCGCCTTGCTTGAGGTAAAAATTATGTTGGTAATTTGAAAAACCTATTTTTGTTTTGCTAAAATTCCCAGTTTAACATTTTTTTTTAAGGAAGAAAGAAAAAAAGAAGAAATATAAGTGTTAAGCACCTACATTGGCCAGTTATGTGTGGTACAGCACTCATAGCCCCTTAAGTGGCTTATGTATGGAGCAGCCAATGTAGGGAGAACTTTACCCCCTTGAAGGCCATTTTTCAGTTTAGAAAAAATAACACTTAAAACAGGAATTAAATTTTGCACCTTTGCTGATTAAAATTAGGTGGATCAGGCCTAATCTTCCTTAAATTGATTTATGGATGAAGTCATTAGTAAAGGGAGAGTATCCCCCTCATCTGGGCCGTTATTGATCTCAAACTAAATAATTCTTATCTTATGAAATTTTGCAGTTTATGGTTGAAAAATGCAGGCTGGGCAATGGATGATTGGCAAAATGAAAACAAGTTCTTTTTACTAACTACTTATAATTTTGGTTTGAAATAAAATGGTAAAGCAATGATTTTTTATGGCTGACTCTTTGAATTTATGTTGAATTTGCTGGTTGGTTAAATTTTCTTGATGAATGGTCTTGCTGGAAAAATTGGGGAATGGTGTTGATTTTGTTTTACTATCTGTTTTGTTTAAAGGAAGGTTCTGTTATGGGTATAAGTGAGATAGTGTTTGGGTATAAAAATGTTTGAGGGCAAGCATTGGATAAGTGTGGGGGTATTTGATCAAGCCTTAAAATGTCATGTTTTATGCCCACAAAGCACCCATTTTAGCATTATTTATTTGTTAGAATAGTTAACTTGCATACATTTTGTATTTTACAGGTCAAAATGATGAGTTTTGGAAAAATGTGCTTAAATGGGAAGTTTTAGAGCCTATTTGGATTTTAAAGTTTCAGGACACCACTTGCGGGCATAAGACAGGGTGAAACGACCGGTCAGAATTGCGTTTTAGGAAGAAGAAGTTGAGTCCAACTCAAACTCCTGCGAGCTGGAAGCTGATAAGGCTTGCGGGCATAAGGGACACCAAAATGATAACACCTGGACAGTTTTAGGGATTGGACGAGGACAAGTTTTACTTGCACTTAATCTCCTTATGCTGAATGAAAAGTGATTGGGAACAATGCAAACTCTTTCATATGAAGATTAGAATTAATATTTATTTTTATTTTATTTATTTTCCCTCCCTCCTATAAATAGAGAACAAATGTAAGGAGGAGAGGGGTTAGTTAGTTTTAATTTTTAACCTATAGTTCGGTTTTATTCATTCCTTTTATTTTAATTCAAGTTTTTGCTTTCTTTATTTTTATTTTATGTTGATTTCACCAATGATGCTAGGCTAGGCGATTATTCTTCCCAATTGGAAGTAATTCAAGTCATTCATTAAATGATTATGTGAGATCTAAATGATCTTAATCCCATTGGCAAAGCACTATTATCTCTAATTCTGAGTTGCATAGAACCATTGTTGTTCCTAGTGTATGTAAATAAGGTCTGTTGCATGTTTCTAAGTTCTAACATATAGCTAAGCGGGTTGTTTGATACGGAAAAGTCACTCGACTTACTGGAGTGGTAAAGCAGGATGCTATCCTTGTTGCAATTTACGGTAATACTTCTATAGGTTAGAGGATCTCATTTGAACATGAGGGATGTTGAGTCGCAACTGTTAACTAGAGTCAGGTCTTCCTAATTCCTAATGCAATTTCGGGATGACTTGGTGAGAATCTATTTCCACCTTGCCTATTCTAGGATTAGAGGCATTTCATAGAGCTTGTTTCATGGCGTCTTACAAATAAGGGAAGATTGGGGCATGCGAGACTTGCTTAGCAAACTATAACCAGCTTAGTGCCATTTTTTCCTTTGGACTATTATTGAATCCATGATCATATTCAATTAATGAATACTTGATGCTTTTAGTTGGGAGAATTACTTTTTATTGATTTTCTCCAATATATTTTATTTGTTCTATTTGTTTCTTTGTTTGTCTCAATTACTTTCTGATTCACCTTATTTATTTTAAATGCAAAGAATTAAGTGAGTTGAAGCTGTCTCTGTGGGATTGGGCCCTTACTTCCACTGCTACAAAATTATAATTCCAATGTGTGGCTTGTAAGGAATAATTTGACGGAATCGAAAACCGATTAATGTTGTATCGCTTCAGATGCACTATCAACCAGGCAATCTCTCGTCCCATCTGCTCTGTCATCTGAGTATAGCAATCTCACTCCTCTAGCTTTAAATGCCTACTTGTCTGTAAACATGAGCATATAGGCATATAAGTCATGCATTCATACATTTCCATGCACTCGCATTTATAACAGGTACTCACCTAAACAGTCAGCATCTCAGAGGTGTGATAGTGGTGCAACCCTGTCAGAAGTCTTTAGGCATTAGCCATAGCATCCCTAGGTACTTGCATAGGTCAAATGCATGTAAGACCACTAAAGTCGAAGCAAATATAAAACACATGTACTCACATGGGTGGTGTTTGGTGGATAAAACTTTATCTCATCCCTCGCTAGCACTGGAAAGGATGTCTCGTATGGATGACCAATCTCAACATATGTATAGATCAATAAGTTTTACGGCCACATCAGTTGACCTTCCATAAAGTCTGCTGGGCGCTCATATCCTAGGGGCACTTCTGGAGTATCAAACATCGATCTTGGAGGAGTTGCACCACCATAAGCCTCATGAGATTTTTTCGAGACATCACTGCCTTAACAACTGCCAATGGCCGATGAACCATGACGTCCACCTCTACCCCAAAAAATATCAGGTCTGACTCTAGACCCGCTATGTTACACCCACATTAGAGACCCTAGGAGTTATGCCTTTATGTGTGCATATGTGTAGATGAATGGTAGGATTGCCGTATGTATACGGGATATGTGGAGTCGCCACCTAGTTTGTTTCTATTAACCCAATTGAATTAATTTTGAAAACTAGGAAATAAAACCTTGGTTTTTCAGAGTTGAAAACATCATTAGTTTCTTCAGAGTGTGGGTTCGGGATTTTCAAATCTATTTGTATTCCATCTTAATATGCTCGATTGTTTAGTTTAATGAAAGCTCCTAAGCATGCATTTAGGGTTCAAGTTCATTTAGCATACTTTTCATGGCATAAGGCA
>CANYBF010292246.1:0-11593 GCA_948192965.1 Dalechampia spathulata
CGGATGGTTCCGGATTGGTCCAACCGACCCATAGCATGAGTGCTAGTTAAACCCTTTAGAGATTGGGTTCAGGTGGTGGAGATCTATTCTATGAGTTTCCAAAATCGATTTTACCATTATAGTTGGGATTAATTGTCCTAAGCAGGCAAGCATGCGAGTGTAATTGTAAGCACACAGCACGACGTGTCAATTGGCGTTGCAAGGTTGCATGTAAAATGACATATAAAGCTATATGACATTTAGATGGCATGACATATGCATGACATGTGAAATAGCGATAAAGTAACATGGCATATGCATGTCATGTGAGCATGTATGACATATCATATGCATGATATGGCAACCTATTATGATATGTACGCATATAATATTGGCAAATAGCATAGTGTTATGCACTAACATTTTAATTTGTCTGACGTTTGGCGTACATGTAATGTATGCATGGCGTATGCATAATATACGAAGTGTATGATATGGCATATGCATGACATGTGAGATGAATGTCGTATCATATGTATGATATGGGAAGTGATGCATGACATAGCATATGTTATGACATGGCATAATAAATGACATACTATATGCATGGTATATGAATGATGTATGGTATATCATATGCATGATATGTATGGTAATGTAATACATGGCATATGCATTATATATTATATGTATGGCATATCAAATGTGTGGCATGTGGCATGGTATATGCATGGCCTAGTGAATGACATATCATATGCATGACATATGAATTGAATGACATATCATATGTATGACATGTGAATAATGCATGGCATGTGAAATGATGTATGACATGGTATATGCATGGCATGCATAGTAAAATGTGCTTGTGTCATGTGATATGGGATATGAAATGATGTATATCATGGCATAGTATGTAGCATACCATATGCATGACATGTTAAATGATGTGTGGCATGTCATATCCGTGACATGGCATAGTGGTGTGTATATGAATGTGTATTCAACATAATATGTGTATGGCATACGGTATGACATGCGTTATGGCATATGACGTGACATGGCATAATGACACATACATATATGCATGACAAAGCATATTGGTTAGGTACGCCTATTAGGTTTGCGTATATTGGTGTATTGGCATATTTGCAATTTATACATATATGCATACAAAAATATGGTATGTTATGGCATGGCATATGCATGACATGCATAGTAGTGTGTGCTTGTATCATGTGACATGGCATGTAACATGAATGACATAATATATTTGAGCAAATATAAAACATTCACGAGCGAAAAATAATAAAGGCCGGTGAAAGGGATCGAGGAATTAGGGGATATTAGAGAGGATTAATTATTACAAGCCAATAATAATCTACCCTATTACATAAATATCCTTGCATACACGTTTTGGGACGTTAAATAACGTCCCCTCCTTCCCGGGCACTATTCCTTTTGGTTTTGCACAATCCAAAAATGTGGATGGATTAATATGCAAAATAAACAAATAAATTCATTAGTAGCAAATGAATTTTGGATTTATTTGACTAGTCCAATACCATTTAAAAGTACGAACCAAGAGTCAAAATCCAACAACTATTAGGCAATAATTGTTTTGAATAAACATGAGCTGGATCATGGAAATTCATTTTATAAAAATAATTTTAGGCAAAATTATTTTATTGTGATCATGGAAAATTAAATGGGAGGGCTAACATCACTTGGAATAATTTGGAGATAGCCACTCGACCAAATAAAATCCAATCCTTTCAAAAATCACATTTATACGACTTAAAAATTGCATTTTATCGTAAAAATTAATTTTGAGGCCAAAATTAATTAAATGTAATTATTTTATGACAAACCCAAAATACTTGAGCCACTGTAAAGCATCAAATACCACTAGATACGTCAAAGATACAGTGAAATATGGTCCAAAAATACATTTTTCTAGAAAAATATGAACTATATACGCCGCGCATCAGGCTATGTGCGCCACACATAGGCTAGGTGTGGCACATAGCATGACATGTGGCACACATCACCTCTGGATTTGCAAGAAAATTCAATCTGTTAGTACATAATCAAACTACAGACCAAAACAAGCATGTTTAATGAAGACAGTACCTCATTTTGACTTTGAATTGGCCTTCGATTTGTAGTCCAAACATTTAATTGCGTAATTAAATGGAATATTAATTTTAAGGCTAAAATCAAGTAGATCTGAATACTTTTTGACAGATGCAGAACCCCAAGCGCACGGAGAAGCTACTAGAGTCAATGGAAAAATCAGATCCGAAGCGGATCAGGCGAAAAATGAAATTTTTTATCAAAATCGTGATCTATGTGCACTGCACATAGATCTATGTGCGCTACACATGGGGTATGTGTGGCACACATAGAGGCATATGTGGCGCACATAGCTTTGAAAACAGGAGAAAAATCAAAAAATTTTCAGCAGAAACCCTAGATCCGACCCCGATCTATGTAGATCAGACCCAAAAATAGGGTTTTGCTTCGTAGATTTCCATCCAACACGTAAAAATAATTTTAAAGTTAAAATTATTTAAAATCTGGCTTGATTTAGGGCAGATCCAGGACATTTAAGGCATGGGAAGGCCTTAAACATCACTGAAATGGCCAGATCGGAGGAAAAACCAGTGAAAACCGGGAGAAAAACGGCCTTTTCTTTGAAATACGTGGGCTATATGCATAACATATAGCCAATGTGCGCCACACATGTGCTACATGTGGCATACATACGGGTATATGTGGCGCATATACCCTTTAAAATAGAGGGAAAATGAAGGAAAATGAAGAAAAGAAGAGAATTTACCTTGTAACAGAGTCTTTTCTTCCTTGATCTTGCTTCTTTCCGTGTTTTGGGAGCCTAACTAAGCCAATTTTGTCCCTAAATCCAAGCAATTTAATTAATTAGGGGCTTAATTAATTATGAAATGATTTTGGCAGGGGTTTGGCTTGCCTTAAGGCAATTTTTCAGGATCCCCACAGATGAACCCCGAGCTCTATATTTATAGAGCAATTTTTGGGCATGGTAATTTTGTAATTTTTGATCGGATTTGAAAAATTTTAAAACTATGTGCGCCACACATAGGGCTATGTGCGCAGCACATAGCCTATATGCTGCACACATAGATCTATATGTGCAGCGTATAGTTTGGAACCCATTGCGTAAGCCCATTGTGATCACTTTGGGATGTGTGCCCCTAGCCTATAAGCGTTATTCGACATGAGGAACAACTTTGTAGAACAAAGTTTTTCCAAATTCGGTCCCGAGAAGGCTCCCGACCAAACGTCTTTACTATGCAACATGCGTAACGCATAGCGCTATGCGCTATGCATATAGCATTTTTGACCTATGTGCTTTACCTCGTACGAGCAAAATGGGATGTGTGCCATATGTCCAGGAAGATGTATACAACATTACGAGTCACTTTGCAGTTATAAGTTTTGTCAAATTCGGCCCCGAACATTAAGTTTTGGCTTAATGGGCCATTAGGGCCAAAAAGTGACATTCGGGATGCCGTGAGTCATTCCTCGCATGGGCAATAGTGTAAACATGTTTTGTGCGTTCAGAACACCTGAAATAGGCAAAATGGGTAGCGGGCCCCAATAGTGCCTTCGGTGGGGCCCTGCAGCGTAGCGGGCCTCACAAGTGGCATATAACATGTCAAGCGCTGTGCCTAGCATAGGCAACATGTGGAGGGTGTTCTATGCATATGGAAACCCCTTAGAATAAGCTAACAGAGGTGGTGGGCCCCGCCTATACACTATTCATAGTGAATAGTAACCTAGGTTCAAAATGTAACATTTTGCATTCTTTGTATTTTACCATGTGTAGGCAGTTGGAAAATGTATTATGTAAGTATAGAATACACTGAATAGGCTAATAGGGGCAGTGGGCCCCACTAATGCCCTAAGTGGGCTCCACAGCATAGTGGGCCCGAGATATGGCATTTGCGATGCCAAGCATTGTGTCTTGCGTAAGGCAGTTAGAAAATGTATTTTGTAAGTACATAATACATAAAATGGGCTGATGAAAGTTGTGGGCCCACCTGTGCACTATTCATAATGAATAGTGTATGGGGCCCAAAATGCAACATTTTGCATTCTGGGAGCTTTGCCTTGTGTAGGCAGTAATAAGGCATGCTCTATGTGTACAGAGCATCCATAATAGCTAGTAAAGGTGGTGGGTCCCACCGGTGTACTATTCATGGTGAATAGTGTCAAATGCCAAAAATGTAACATTTTGTACTTCGAGTGGTTTGCCTTGCGTTGGCAATAATGAAGTGTGTTCGATATGTATAGAACACTCAGAATAAGACAATGAGTGGCGGGCCCCGCCAGGCTCCATGGTGGGCCCCACCAACTCTGAGGTGTTATGTGCACCAGAATACACAAGGGAAGCCATACAGGCCTGTGTGCCTAATCGGGGTCGATACGGGGACTAAAACCGAGCCGAATCAACAGAAGCCTGAAATTGCACGATGGTGAAAAGTCAGCGTCAATAGGTATATATGAAAATAACTTGGATGACGACGATTATCAATTATGAAAATAATGTGTTAAAACATCAATCTTAACTAACATAATAAAAATGCAATTCAAGCTAGTCAGATTGTTTCAATCTTTTAATGTCACTTAATCTTAAGTCAATCTTTATACATAAATGAAACATATTTATAAAATATTAAGTATATACCCTACATTAAATAGGGTCCATTAAGCTTCTGTAGAAACTTCAACCTCTTCTATGCTTTTCATTAGTAGCTTCTAGCCAAGATGAAGGTTTGGATGATGATTTTTTTATGCCATGATTTCCCTTTCTTCCTTTCCTCAATACGATTTACAAAATGCACTTCTTAAGAATTTTAGACCATTATAGAAGAAGACTAAGATATATAGAAGTAAAACCTCATAGTGAGAAAGATTAATAGAAAGCTATGATTTTATATATGTTCCCTTAACTCAATGAGCTAGAGGGTATTTATAAGAGTTACAAGATGGTTGGTCACTTTAATATTATTTGCTAGCTCACAAAAATAAACAATAATATTACAATAATAATGAAAGATAACTAGTATCTCTAATCCCATTATCTAGCAACCTCATCATTTTGCAATCTAAAAATTTAAAATAATATAGTGGATAAGATAAAAGAAATCCTTTATCCTTTATCTTATTAAGATGTTAAAAGATAGATGCCTAAATTATGCATGCTAAGATTGATATTGTGGGGACTCATCCTACTAATGAGTGCTTGATAAGCATGTTAATTATTATCTTATCCTTCTTATTTTGCTAGATTCCTCTAAGTCATAAGGTGCTACTCTTTGAAATTAGCTACTTTCCTCTAAATCTAGAAAGTTTCATATTTGAAATTTAGATTAGGATCTTTATCAATTAGCCTCATGAATAATTTCCTTGCCTCTTCATATCCAAAAATGAATCTATGATCTTTATATCCTTAGACTATATGGTTATAAACATCTAACCATTTGAATGCAGTGATTTTAATTATATGCCACCTTCTTCAAAATAACTTTAAAGAACTTAATATTAAGTGTCTTGTTGATTAACTTGGTTTCTTCATACTTTCTAACTTAATTTTAACTCTTAGTTATTAATTTTTATGGTTCCATAAGCTATATATTAGTAGAAGGAAAAAGATCCCATATTTGACAAGGATATTGAACTTTCTTATCCTTTTCATATTCCATGATTGTACTAATAATTTAAAATGTAACAAATGTTTAAGACTTGTTAATATAATTTAATGTTGTTTGCATAATTCTAGGGAATGATGAACATGGATAATCCAAGTTAATTTTTAATATTATTTTTAATCCTACTTTAGTGATCCTTAGAATTTCCACCTCTTTATCTACTTTTATTTATAGACTAAGCCATTTGTAAGGTTGACTAAAGTTATAAAGATGCAATATAAAATACTCTAGTTAAGAGCTATTTATTGAATTAGCCATCTTCCTTTTGATTATGTATTTCACATATGGGGGTAGATATTGATTCATTTATTCAAGAAGTTTTTTTCTTTTAGAAACTTTATTGAGAAATTCTTCATTTGTTGAATAAATACCTAGCCGCTTCTTTAATTTCTAAATATTGATAGCAACTTCAACTATCAAGGGTTCAAGTTATTAGAAATTCTTAGTCTAGAGTTCTCGTTTTAAGTCTACATATAAAATAGATCCATATTTTAAAAGATCAAGACTATTTTCTTCATAACAATACCAGGCTTATTCAATCTCAAGATTCTCTATCCTTTTAAAGAATCCTTTAAGATTAATATCTTTATATTCTTTATTAAAATCTATTAGTTTGAGTGGTTTTGCTTTAGGTTCTTTCTCAAACATATTTTTATAGCTAGAAGGGACTATTTTGTTTATTGGTATATCTGTATGTAGGGATTTAATGTATCTTACCTAATAGTAAAATTTACTTGAAGGTTGCCTAAGTAACCTTATCTTACCTTCTTTTACGAGGAAATTATTATTGGAGAAATTTTCTCTTGATTCTTAAAACCCTTCTTCATAATGAGTCCATTTTGGATCCTTACTAAAAACATCTACCTCTTCCATTCACTTAGTTGAGCTGATGATTCCTCCTTCATTTTTTCTACAAGAACTTAGGTTATAACACCCTAAATTTTGCATAAAATTAAATAAGAATTAAATAATTATATCATATTCCAAAATGTTATATTAAATGGTTAAATTAGTAAAATGTTAGTGACTAAATTTAAATAAATGAAAAGTTATTACAATTTGAGAAATGAAATAGTCTAATGAAGTGTTAACAATCTTTTTATAATAATAATAATAATAATAATAATAATAAAAAAGAGAGAGAGAGGTAAAAAAGAACAAATGGAAGAATCCTAGGGGAAGGAAAGATGAGAAACATGTTGGTTTGCTATGTTATTAAGCAGCGGAATAAATTTAAAATTTTTATTTAAAATAGCAAACCAAGAATGGATCTTTGCATCAAAACACAAGAAAACTTAGTTAGAGATTAGATATGGCATAAGAATAGTAACTCTTACTTTTCAATGCAGTTGTCCTTCGTTCTTGACCTCTATGCCGTTTATGGTTGTAGCAAACCAAAAACCACCAAAATAGGTATCCTCCAATAGTATCCACATGCAAATGAAGGAATCCAAGCAAGCAACGATTGCTTCTATCTCTTTTCCTATGAACTAGCAAAGAAAAAGAAGAAAACTTATGGTATTTTCTTCTTCCTCACAATTGATCTTGTGAAGGCCAAATTCTTTCTCTCCCAGAAGGAGGTGTGTTCGGCCAAAGGAAGAAAAATAGAGTGGCTTGACCTAATTTTGAGTCATAACAATATATTTATACTCCAAAATTAGGTTAAGCTGAAACCCTTTCAGCTTAAGTCAGGCCTGGGCCTATCTGTGACTAATATGGCATGTGACTATCACTTGCCTTGTCATAGCCTAGCCCATCAGCCCAACTTGAACTTTATGAACTTCTAAATATTGAAAATTAAGTCCATAAAGTCTTAGGTTAATTTCCATAAGTATTTTTTTCAACTTTTCCCAAAAGTACAAAATTGCCCTTTTAGCTTGTTTCCTTATTTGTAAGTGTGTGACCTTTTGGGTTCCTAATGGCAATATGTTAAATCTCATATTTAGCATGTAAATCATGAGCGATATCTAGTTATACATCATGATTACCCAAATATTAGGAGGTCAACCATTGGTTTGACTTCAACCCTTCCATATCAAACACCGCTGCAATAAACTCCTTTCACCATCACTATCTCTTTTAAGTTTGAGTATGGATTAATGTCAACTCAATGTATGACTAATTATGTTAAGTCATACCTTAAAATAGATTTCTCATGTCATATAATTTTTATTCCCAAAATGCCCCTGTGAATCATATTCGCCCCGCGCATCCTACTCTGGCCAGAGATTCCTGAATAAAGACAACTTCATGAATCTTTGAGATAAGCCCTACTATTAATCTAGGGTGGTGAATTCTCTATTGATATTCAAATACCTTCAACTATGTTATATCATAGGAGTCAAAGTACAGTAATCCATAGTTAAGATAACCTTGATATCTCAAGTCTTAGGATACTTGCACTACTGATATGAGTGAGATACAATTTCATAGACATAGATCAATTATCCATATGAAATCTCACTGGCAAGGTCTCCAATGAACTAGTACTATATTACTCATCCACATATTCACTTTAGACATCTTATGTCATGATGAATGAGAATCATCCCTAAATAAGAAGTGTAACATATGCTGATCTTTCCATATTAATAATGTCGATTCTTATTAATCCCATGATCAGGGATATTTAGATATTGAACATTTGCATACAATAAGAATCTCATTCCATAAACTCTTTATGGATTCCTTTGCATTGTTCCAATATCATGGACTTCAATATATAGTTTAATACTCCAAGTAAAACAAGTTCATGTGAAACATTGTACTATATAATTAATAATGCCTTTATTAATGAAACGTATAGTTCAAATACACATGATGCTCTAGAGCATACACTAACAAAGAAACGAGTGAAAATCGGAGAAAATATGCATTTTTTGGAAAATTTGGGGCTTATATGCTCAACATATAGGCCTATGTGAACCATACATGGGTTAGATGTGGCGCACATAGGTCTATGTGTGGTGCACATAGCTTGGAAAATCGGAGAGGTTTTTGAGAAAAAATTAAAATTTGGGGTAGATCTGAAGTAAAAACATGTTATTTTGATCATCAATAGGCATTAAAAATCAATAAACAAACATGATTGAGGCTAATCATCAAGCAAAGAAGCCAAAATCCATGGATTCAAGCAAAAATAAGAAGAAAAGGGAAGAAAAATGAGTATTTAACTTACCACAGTAGGTTTTTCTTCAAGATCTCCAAACGTGATTAGGGACCTCACTAGTGTTAGTTAGTCTCTAAAATCCTAAGCAATTTACTTAACTATGTGTTTAATTAAGTTTTGGAGTGATTTTGACATAGTTTGGCCGTTTTTAGGTAAAATCTGGACTCGTTTTTCATGAACCCAAGTGATATATTTATAGTGGAGGAGCTAGGGTTCGAAAAATGTAATTTTCAATGTAGGATTTGAAAATTTTAAAGCTATGTATGCCACACATAGCCTATGTGCACAACATGTAGTGCTACATGCTCCGCACATAGCATTTTGACCCATCGCATAGGCCTACTACAGCCATATTGGGATGTGCACCCCATTCCTAAGAAGCATCATTTTATGTTCTAAGACATTGTGTAATATGGCTCATGTTAGATTTGGTCCCGAGAAGGCTCCCAACCAAACGTCTTTTTTCGCTATATAAGTAGCATATAATGCTACTATATGCTACACATATAGCATTCTGCCCTTATGCGCTTTGCCTTATACGAGCAAAATGTAATACGCTCCGTATGTCAAATAAGCATCATTTGGTAGTCTAAGATGTTGTACTATATGGAGTACTTTGGATTTGGCTTGGAAAGTGAGGCCCACTAAACATCTTATTTTGCTACATGCTACACATATAACATTTTGCATGCTATGCACTCCGCCTTGTACGAGTGAAATGTAACACGCTCCATATGTCAAATAAGCATTATTTGACATTCTAAGATGTTGTGCTATGCGGAGCACATAGGGTTTGGTATGAAAAATGGGCCCCACCAAACGTCTTATTTTGCTACATGCATAGCACATAGTGCTATATGCTACGCATATAGCATTTTGCATGCTATATGCTCTGCCTTGTATGAGCAAAATGTAACACGCTCCATATATCCAATAAGTATTATTTGATATTCTAAGATGTTGTGCTATGCAGATTACGTAGGGTTTGGCTCGGAAGGTGGGCCCCACCAAATGTCTTTTTCCAGAACATAATGTATGCATAGTGCTATGCATTCCATATGTTTTGTTTATGTATTCCACCTCATACAGGTGAAATATAAGGTGTTCTGC
Source organism: Dalechampia spathulata (assembly GCA_948192965.1). NCBI lineage: Eukaryota > Viridiplantae > Streptophyta > Magnoliopsida > Malpighiales > Euphorbiaceae > Dalechampia > Dalechampia spathulata. Next base: position 10,012 of record CANYBF010292246.1, read on the forward strand.
ATGCCCAGAACACTCAGAAGAAGTTAAAGTATATGTACACGAATCGGGGTTGACATTGGAGACCGATTATTAGCCGAATCAATGAAAACCCAAGATTACGCATATAGATGAAAAGTCAGGGTCAACAGTTTGCCCCCTGATCAAGGTCATTTTGAGGCAACATAAGTGTAAGTCATCAAAATAAGACTTGATCATATCATGACTTTTCATCGAAAGTAAGGGGGATACCTAACCGATGCTCGTGTCGAAGTCTGATGCTCATATTGAGGCTTGTGGGGTGGTCACATTGAGGCTTATAGAGTGCTCATGTTAAGGCTTACAGAGTGCTCATGTTGAGGCTTACAGAATGCTCGCATTGAGTCTTAGAACACAATTCTATCATTGAGAGCCCGATGCTCGGGCTAGGTGATCAATGTTGATCTGTTGCTCATGCTGAGGCTCATATCCCAATTCTGCCACTAGGAGCCTAATGCCTGGGCTAGAATGACCAAGGTTGATCGGAGGTCTGGGCTAGAATGCTCGGGCTATATTTGCATCTTAGTAGGACCTAGGTACATATTAGTAGACTCTCCCAGGGGTAGGCACATGTTAGCAAAATTTACAACATGTGGAGCGCGTTCCACTACATGCTGTACATATAGCTTGGAAAATTTAAATTCCAAGCCTTCAATCTGAAAAATCAGTTTATTTCCTCTCTAAAAATTGATTTCCTCTCAACACCCTAACTGAAAACTTAGCATTTTTCCAAAAATGGCCAAAATTAGAATGCAACAGACCCCCCGAGACCCCGAATCAGTCTCAAGTTATGCTCTAACCAAGCTCATGATGCGTGATGCCTATTTTGGAGCCCGTTTTGGTGATGTAATTGCAAAAAATTTCATCATAGGCTCTCATCGATCCTGAGTTCCTCCCGAGAAGGTGAGTTTTCTGTAACTCGGCTCAGTTTTGTGGTTTTTTAGAAGTTGAGTCTTAGGTTATTTTGCTGCATTTAGGCCAATATTAGACCCAAATTAGGTGCTAGGCTAGTGCTAGGCTTAGGTTAGTAAGTGACTATCGAGGCTTTTTGATGAAATTAAGGTTTTTTGGAGTGGGTTTTGCTATGTGTGGCACACATAACACTATATGCGCCATATATAAGTTATGTGTGGCATACATAAGGTTATGTGCTACGCACATAGCAATGGGAAATAGGCCAATTCATGCATTTTTTAGCCATTTTTCAGGAAATTGCACATTTTTACCCATTCATAAGCATGAATAGGAGGATTTTGGGTTTGAGGGAGGAACTTCGGACCTCTGAAAATATTATCTATACTCTGTAATTCAGTCTGAAAGCTAACCTAAATTCTATAATTTGTAGAGGGAGCGAACAGTCATAGGAGCCGGTAGTGTCTATAGGATATTTAAGTGGTATTCCCAGCTACCTCGGGAGATCCATGTCATGTTAGTGTATGCTTTAGAGCATCATGTGTATTTGTACCATACGTTTTTCATTAATAAAGGCATTATTCATTATATAGTACAATGTTTTGAATGAACTTGTTTTACTTGGAGTATTAAACTATATATTGAAGTCCATGAT
>CANYBF010292291.1:0-16510 GCA_948192965.1 Dalechampia spathulata
AATCCATGTATATCCAGGGGTTTCTTGTTATTTATTTAATCTTTCTGTTATTGGATTTTTATACGAGCATTAGAGTTTAAAATCCCTTGTAGTATAATTATTGTTTTTCTGAGACGGAAGAGTGATGGTTATGCTACGGTATCATGTCCTCACCCCTTGGGTCTTGGGTTAAGGTGTGACATGTTTAAGTGGTATCAGAGCTATGGTTAGCTCGTTGGGCTATGGTTGCCCAGGGAGCAATGGTTAGCTCGTATGTATTGCTCGTGTACATTTATGTTTGCTACCAAATAAGGAAAGTGCACAAATGAGAGTCTTGATAGTCCATGCTATTGATAGGTGCTAATGTTTTCTTTTTGCAGCTACAGGATAGTCATGAGGTATAGGTTTTGATCATGTCTGAGAGAGCTGGGGCTAGTGGAGCTGTGGGTGAGGATTATGTGCATATCCGGGAGGATGTTTCTGAGGTTGGTAGTCAGGCTAGGGAGGCAGCACCATAGAGAGAACAGGCTGCCAGAGCCCCACAGAGAGAGCAACCTGCAGCTACTAGAGCAGATCTATTGGCAACACAGTTTGCCTAATTCCTTTGGATGCTGCAAAGGAAGATGGAGCAGGTTAGACCACCTCCAGTGGCAGTTCCCTAGATGGAAGAGTATAAGAGGGATTTCCAAAAGCTACGGGCATTTGGGGCCACAGATTTCACAGGGACCATAGATCCTTACATTACAGAGATGTGGCTAGAGTGTACACAGTGCATTTTTTGATAGATGGGTTGCCCAGATGAGGTAATGTTGGACTATATCATCTCACTGCTACATGATGATGCTTATGAGTGGTGGAAGATGATTCCATAGAGTCTAGCTGAGTCACCTATACTAACTTGGCAAGACTTTCTCAGGAAATTCCAAGAGAAGTATGTTCCGAGTGCATATATGGATCAGAAGCTACAAGAATTCCTAGGATTACAACAGGGCAACATGACAGTGGCTGAGTACGAGAGGGAGTATACCCGTTTGGCTAATTATGCTGGTCATATCTTAACGACGAGCCAAAAAAGGTGCAAGAGGTTTGAGCAAGGGTTGAAACCAAGGATCAGATAATTTATTTAGGGATTCCACTACGACACTTTTTTGCTCTCATCGCTCATGCCTTAGAGCAGGAACAGACGCTACAAGAAGATGAGGATCACCAGAGGTTTATAAGATGACAGTTAAATGATTCTCATCCATCCTCTTCATCATCATCACAGAAGAGAGCTAGACATGATCAGTCAGGTGGATCTTGATCATCAGAGTTCAGACCACCATTACCTCATCGGACACAGAGTGAGCAGAGTGGTGACCATAGTGGTTCTGAGTTACGATTGAGCAGAGGGTCACTGAGATGTTACAGGTGCGGAGGAGTAGGAAATTATGCTCGAGAGTGTCCTAATTGGACAGTGCCGCTCAGGTCTACAGCAGTCGAAGGTAGTTCACATCAGTAAGGTTCTGTAGTTCGACCTTTACCTGGGACTGCACAGCCAGATGTTGTAGCCAGAGGCAGAGATAGGGACCGAGACAGTGTGGCTAAGGATGGTAGCCAGAGGTCAGTGAATCAACCTCGTGGAGAACTAGCAAGAGTTTACCATCTACATCAGAATAACCCATCACCATCAGCGGATTCGACAGCAGGTATAAGGGATTCTTGTTGAGTTATAGATGTGTTAGACCAGAATTTTAAGGATGAAATTCTTTTTAGGAGGGGAGAGTTGTCACATCCATGTTTGACCCCCTAGGAGTTTTGGTATTTTATGTATGATTGCTCAAATGTATACATGTATGTATACATGTTTTGGTATGATTGCATGTGTATGTGCTCTGTCTTCTATGACTATGTATGCATCGTGATGACGTGCTGCTATCTATATTTGCATGTATGCAAGGTGTGTGCATGATGGCATGCATGTTTGGTATGTGTTATGGGTGTTTCAGGTGGCTTGGGAGTGTATTGAAGTATGAGAAGAGAAGTTTAGTGTATGGTACGAGCGTACGGGATTCGTATGATCGTACCGAGTAGGGGAAGTAAGGGGTCTAGGGCTCCTGGAGGCCGTACGGGTGTACCAAGGAGTGGTCCGGCCGTACGCATGCTCACAAGAATTCAGGTTTGTCAGAAGCGTTACGGACGTACAGGCGTACCAAATGTGTTAGGGCGTACCGTCTCTCGTAGGAAGTTAGATTGGTTAGGGTTTTTACGTTGATACGGGTGTACGGGTGGTAGTACGGCCGTATGCAACTTAAAAGGGGCTTTTTAAACAGATAAACATAAGCCTTTTTCTTATGTTTCCTTCACCTATCTTCCTAAAACCTACCCTAAACCCTAAGAAACATAAGTAGATGGACATCTAAGCACCGGGATAGTGCGAGAGCGTGGAGTAGAGACTAGAGCTTGATAGAGATGGGATTACGGGCTCGTGATAGAGGTCTTCTTATTTCAGGTCTGTGCTCGCTTGTATTCATTTATACTAAATGTTTATTGTTTAGCTTCTTTCCTAGCTTCTACGGCCCTGTAAGGCCTAGAACTGATGCTCAGGGATTGAATTCCCTAGGATTATGTTTGTTTATACCATGGATGCTTTTGATTGCAGTTTATTGGTTCTGAGAAGGAACGTATATGTGGCTCTTCATTCCGGGAAGGAACATGCCTTGTGATTTTTGGATGCTTGGCTTGTCAAATTGTTATATGGCTTGTTCGTGCATTATGAATGATGGCATAGCATAGCATGGTGAGGGGATGAAATAAGGGTGGTGATATGAAGGTATGAGATGTACCGATATCTATCAATTAGGGGGTGAGATGCTCCTACTGGTATGAGAGGTACCAGTATTAATTGGTATGATATGGGGGTGAGATGCTCCCAGAAAAGAGTGTGAGAAGCACCAAACCGAGGGTGACTGCATACTTTTATTGAGCCTTCATGATTGTATGATTAGGCAGAGATTTTTGGTATGCATGATAGGCAGAGATTGTCAGAATTTCTTGTGTTACTGATGTTTAGGCTGTGTGTCGTATGATTAGCTATGTGCCGTATGATCGGCTGTGTGTCGTATGCTTGGCTGTATGCCATATGGACTGACTTGCGTATATGTGTTACATGTTATATGTTCCTAGCACCACTGAGATTATTCTCAGTGTTTATCATTTGATGAGCATAGGTCCGAGTTCAGAGAGTGAGCATCGGGATTAGAGGTTTAATAGCTGGTTCGTGTCTTGGACTTCTAGACGGACTCCTGTGGCTTGTATATTTATGCATAGCCCTTTTGTATTTGTATTTAGCAGTATACTAAATGTATTGTATAAGAATCTATGTATATCCAGAGGTTTCTTATTATTTATTTAATCTTTCTATTATTGAATTTTTATATGAGCATTAGAGTTTAAAATCCCTTGTAGTATAATTATTATTTTTCTGAGACGGAAGAGTGATGGTTATGTTATGGGATCATGTCGTTACCCCTTGGGTCTTGGGTCGGGGTGTGACATGTTTAAGTGGTATCAGAGCTATGGTTAGCTCGTTAGGCTATGGTTGCTCGGGGAGCAATGGTTAGCTCGTATGTGTTGCTCATGTACATTTGTGTTTACTGCCAAATAAGGAAAGTTCACAAATGAGAGTCTTGATAGTTCGTGCTGCTGATAAGTGCTAATGTTTTCTTTATGCAGTTACAAGATAGTTATGAGGTACATGTTTTGATCATGTCTGAGAGAGCTGGGGCTAGTGGAGCTGCGGGTGAGGATTATGTGCATGTCCGAGAGGATGTTTCTGAGGTTGGTAGTCAAGCTGGGGAGGCAGCACCATAGAGAGAATAGGCTGCCAGAGCACCACAGAGAGAGCAACCTGCAGCTACTGGAGCAGATCCATTGGCAACACAGTTTGCCTAATTCCTTTGGATGCTGCAAGGGCAGATGGAGTAGGTTAGACCACCTCGAGTGGTAGTTCCCCAGAAGGAAGAGTATAAGAGGGATTTCCAAAAGCTACGGGCATTTGGGGCCACAAATTTCACGGGGACCATAGATTTGTACATTGTAGAGATGTGGCTAGAGTGTACATAACACATTTTTCAACAGATGGGTTGCCCAAATGAGGTGAAGCTGGACTACATCATCTCACTGCTACAAGATGATGCTTATGAGTGGTGGTAGACGATTCCACAAAGTCTAGCTGAGCAGCCTGTACTAACCTGGTAAGACTTTCTCAGGGAATTCCCAGAGAAGTATGTTCCGAGTGCATATACGGATCGGAAGCTACAAGAATTCCTAGGATTACAGCAGAGCAACATGACAATGGCTGAGTACAAGAGGGAGTATACCCGTTTGGCTTGTTATGCTGGTCATATCTTAATGACGAGCCGAGAAAGGTGCAAGAGGTTTGAGCAAGGGTTGAAACCAAGGATCAGATCATTTGTTCAGGGATTCCACTACGACAATTTTTTGGCTCTGATCGCTCATGCCTTAGAGTAGGAATAGATGCTACAGGAAGATGAGGATCATCATAGATTTATGAGATGACAGTTAAATGATTCTCATCCATCCTCTTCATCGTCATCATAGAAGAGAGCTAGACATGATGGATCTGATGGATCTCAATCATCAGAGTTCCGACCACCATAACCTCATCGGACATAGAGTGAGCAGAGTGGTGACCATAGTGGTTCTGAGTTACGACTGAGTAGAGGGTCACTGAGATGTTATAGGTATGAAAGAGTAGGACATTATGCTCGAGAGTGTCCTAGTTGGACAGTGCCACTCAGGTCTACAGCAGTCAAAGGTAGTTCACATCAGCAAGGTTCTGTAGTTTGACCTTTACCTGAGACTGCACAGCCAGAAGTTGTAGCCAAAGGTAGAGATAGGGACCAAGATAGTGTGGCTAAGGATGGTAGCCAGAGGTCAATGAATCAACCTTGTGGAGGACTAGCAAGAGTTTACCATCTACGTCGGAATGAACTGTCACCATCAGCGGATCCGACAGCAGTATAAGGGATTCTTGTTGAGTTATAGATGTGTTGGACCAGAATTTCGAGGATGAAAATCTTTTTAAGAGGGGAGAGTTGTCACATCCACGTTTGACCCCCTAGTAGTTTTGGTATTTTATGTATGATTGCTCAGATGTATACATGTATGTATACATGTTTTGGTATGATTGCATGCATATGTGCTCTATATTCTATGACTATGTATGCATCGTGATGACATGCTACTATGTGTATTTGCATGTATGCAAGGTGTGTACATGATGGCATGCATGTTTGGTATGTGTTATGGGTGTTTCAGGTGGCTAGCGAGTGTATTAAAGTATGAGAAGAGGAGTTTGGCATGTGGTACGGGCGTACAGAATTTGTACAGTCGTACCGAGCAGGGGAAGTAAGGGGTCTAGGGCTCTTGGAGGCCATACGGGTGTACCAAGGAGTGGTCCGGCCATATGCGTTCTCGTAGGAATTCAGGTTTATCAAAAGAGTTATGGACGTACGAGCATACTAAATATGGTACGGGCGTACCGTCCCTTACAAGAAGTTAGGTTTGTTAGGGTTTTTAAGTTATGCTCGATAGAGACGGGATTATGGGCTCGTGATAGAGGTCTTATTATTTCAGGTTTGTGCTTGCTTGTATTCGTTTGTGCTAGATGTTTATTGTTTAGCCTCTTTCATAGCTTCTACGGCCCTATAAGGCCTAGAACTGATGTTCAGGGATTGAATCCCTTATGATTATGTTTGTTTATGCCATGGATGCTTATGATTATGGTTTATTGGTTCCAAGAAGGAACGTATGTGTGGCTCTTGGCTCCAGGAAGGAACGTGCCTTGTGATTTTTAGATGTTTGGCTTGTCAGATTGTTATATGGCTTATTCGTGCATTATGAATGATGGCATAGCATAGCATGGTGAGTGGATGAAATAAGGGTGGTGATATGAAGGTACGAGATGTACCGGTATCTATCAATTAGGGGGTGAGATGCTCCTACTGGTACGAGAGGTACCAGTATTAATTGGTATGATATGGCGGTGAGATGCTCCCAGAAAAGAGTGCGGAGGCACCAAGCCAAAAGCGAGTGTATAGTATTGTTGAGCCTTCATGATTGTATGATTAGGCAGAGATTACCAGTATGCATGATAGTCAAAGATTTCCGGTATTGCTTGTGCTACTGATGTTCGGCCTGTGTGCCGTATGATTGGCTATGTGTCGTGTGATTGGCTGTGTATCGTATGCTTGGCTGTATACCGTATGGACTGACTTGCATATGTATGTTACATGTTATATGTTCCTAGCACCACTGAGATTATTCACAGCATTTATCATTTGATGTACATAGGTCCGAGTTCAGAGGGTGAGCACCGGGATTAGAGGTACAGTAGTTGGTTCGTGTCTTAGACTTCTGGATGGACTCCTGGGGCTTGTATATTTATGCATAGCCCTTTTGTATTTGTATTTGGCAATATACTCAATGTATTGTATAAGAATCCATGTATATCCAGAGGTTTCTTGTTATTTATTTAATCTTTCTGTTATTGGATTTTTATACGAGCATTAGAGTTTAAAATCTCTTGTAGTATAATTATTGTTTTTTTGAGACAGAAGAGCGATGGTTATGCTACAGGATCATGTCATCACCCCTTGGGTCTTGGGTCGGGGTGTGACATCCTAAGTACAGTTCTGACTCTAGTTAAGCATCTAATATTTTATGTTTCCATAGGAACTATTTCTATCACACCCAGCTCATACCTGGGGTAACATGCTCCCGTAGCATATACAATGACCTCCCGTATGGAAAACCACTGTATACACTACCAGGGATACCTGTACAAGTATAAAAAGATGTTGTATGGGGACAGTGTACAATATGGTGGTGCAATCATACAATAAACTAAAAACAACCCTGGATAGCATCATACATTCAATTGAATGAACAGATCTTTGTAATAAAGTACGTTCATAAATCTACAAAGGTTCGGGTTACATTATCCATACAAGTCACCACCAAAATACATAAACTCTACTGCCTCTAAGTTACATAAAAGCTACAATAAATAGGCTAACAAAAAGAAGCATGCTCGGCAATCCTGGACCACCTCAAGATTTGGGATTACTGCAGAATCCGCCTCTTTGCTGATATGGGCAATCACTGCTCTGGGCCCTCTACAGTAGGCTCGAAACCTGCGTTCATCAATTGATAAACGCTGAGTCTAAAACTCAGTGGTGCTAGCTAACCTACACACATATAATAGGAATAAGCAATTTCAACAACAGGAAATACAATGCAATGCTATGCTTGCCCCCTTTCCTCTCTTTCTGATATGTTCTCTCCTTCCCTTTTTCTTTTCCATGTATTGTGCACAATATACTCCCATGTTGGATCCCTATGTACCGGTACTCAACTCCCAAAGGAGGGCAACTGTAATCCCAGCCCTTAGGCCCCTTTTTTAAACTATGTCTCGAGACTCAACTCTCATAGGAGGCAATATAATATATGATTCCATTATGGAATCCTGTAATATATGATCCAACATGCCTTTTCCTCATTTTCTCTCACTCTATTTCGGTATTCACAATCCCATATGTTATGAATATGCTATAATACAAGAAAACCTTGTCAAATCTCAATCAATAATCACTTTACTCAATAAACAAAGCACTCATATCATAATTCAATAAACATATACGGGAATCCAATCCCCAATCACCATTTACTAAGTCATACTTGTCTTAAAGCAATAAAAGAAGTAAATAACAAACCAATACAAACTAGCACTGACCTGAACTAAGCTACTTCTAACGTCTACTCAATCCTTTAAACTTCTAGCCTTGCTTGACAAATTCATATATGCTTAATAAGCTGAAGGAAGATGGATTCTAGGGGCTTAGGGACGTTTAGAAAGGGTTTAAGGAGGAGAAAATGAAAGAAAGTCAAAGAAAAGTCTAAATATATCCTCTTAAAATGGTGTTTTAAGTTGCGTACGGCCATACCAAATTCCGTACGCCTGTACCAAACTAAAACTCCAGAAGCCCTAATTTTCCTGTGAGTTATCGTACGCCTGTACCAGCTTTGGTACACGCGTACGACCCCAAAGTTCCTAATGCACAAATTTTCCTACGAGCAACGGTACAGCCGGACCACCCTTTGGTACGCCCGTACGGATGCCAAGAAACCAACACTGCCCATTTCCCTTGCTAGATACACCCGTACGGTTATCCGTACGCCCGTACCGCACCTTATAAATCAGGACATTCACCATTTGAATCCCTAACTCTCCAGAACCTGCTAAAAACACTCCAAACCAAGCCTAAACTTAGCAAAATAGCTATCCCTCATCCAACCAAGAAGTCACGCTTCCCAATAAGATAACAACACTACTATCACAATCACAACCAAGCTCATATATCCATATATACATGCATACATACACATATACATAGCAAGAATACATCACACAATACAACATCGTATAACCAAACACATATGCATACAGACCTCTATACATATAACAGACACGTCACTCATGAGGATGTGACAACTCTCCCCCTCTAAAAAGAAATTTCATCCCGAAATTAGAACAAAACTTACCAGAGAACAAATGAGGGTACTGCTCCCTTATCAAGGCCTCTCGCTCCCAAGTCGCATCTTGACCCGTATGATGATTCCACAATACTTTGACCAAAGGTATCCACTTGTTACTCAATTACTTAACCTCTCAGGCCAAAATCTGAATAGGTTCCTCCGAATAAGACAAGTTGGGTCGAACCTCAATCAATTCTACTGGAATCACATGCATAGGATCTAATTCGTATCTCCTCAGCGTGGAAACATGAAAAACATTATGAATCCAGTCCAAATCTGGTGGCAAGGCTAACCTGTACGCCAACGGTCCCACTCTCTTGAGTACCTCGTACGGACCAATGAAATGTGGACTCAATTTACCCTTCTGACCGAATCTCATAATCTTCTTCCACGGAGATACCTTTAAGAAAACTTTGTCTCCAACTTGATACTTGATGTCTCACCGCATTAAGTTGACGTACGACTTCTGTCTGTCAGAAGGAGCTTTCAGCCTAGACTTAATCAGTTGCACCTGATCCTTGGACTGTTGAACAAGCTCGGACCCAATCAATCTCCGCTCACCAACCTCATCTCAATGCAACGGCATCCTACACCGACGTCTATACAAAGCCTCATAAGGAGCCATCTATATACTCGACTGGTAGCTGTTATTATACGCGAACTCGATAAAATGCACGTACTGGTCCCATCTACCTTCCCACTTAAGAATACAGGAATGTAGCATGTCCTCAAGAATCTGGATAACCCTCTCGGACTAGACATCGGTCTAGGGGTGGAAAGCCGTACTGAAATGTACTTTTGAGCCTAAAGCTCTCTGAAAAGCACCCCAAAACCGAGATGTGAATCTCTATCTGATATAATAAAGAATGGAATCCCATGCAACTGGACAATCTCTCTCATATACAACTCTGTTAATCTCTCCAACCCGTAATCCATATGCACAGGGATAAAATGAGTCATCTTGGTTAACCGATTGACAATAACCCAAACTACATCATGCTTAGCCTGCGTCAACGGCAACCGTGTAATAAAATCCATCATAATCTGATCCCATTTCCATTCTGGCATCGGCAACGGATGAAGTAGTCCAGCTGGCACTTGATGTTCGGCTTTCACTTGTTGACAGATCAAGCATTTAGTCATATACTCCACTACATCCTTCTTCAGACAAACCCACAAATAGTACTGCCTCAAATCCTGATACATCTTCATACTACCGGGATGATAGGCATACGTTGAACTGTAGGCTTCCTCTAGAATCTATCTCTATAATTCCTTGTCTGCTGGGATATACAAGTGTGTTCCATGCCTTAAAATACCATCCTTGTCCATAAAAAATAGGCTAGTCCTACCCATTTGCACCTTCTACAATTGTTTCTGGTATTCCATATCACCAGTTGCACTTCTCTGTATTTGGTCTGTCAACATAGGCTTCACCTTCATTTGTAACTATGTTAGAATATAGTCAGACTGCAATATCAGATTAGCACCTAACTGTCTCACCTCATAAACCATACCCAATGAGGATTGTCTCAAGCTGATGAACATCTTCTGACTCAAAGCATCAGCAACAGAATTAGCTTTCCCTGGGTGATAATCTATCACATAGTCGTAATCCTTAATAAGCTCAATCCAGTGTCGCTGCCTCAGGTTCAACTCTTTCTGTGTACCCTGATACTTCAAACTCTTATGATCTGTGTACATATAATAGAGTTCACCATATAGATAATGTCGCCAGATCTTAAGTGCAAAAACAATAGTAGCTAACTCTAGATCATGTGTAGGATAGTTCTTCTCATGTGGCTTCAATTGCCTCAAAGCATAGGCAATCACCTTCCGGTCCTGCATCAGAATACATCATAAACCATTCAATGAAGCATCACTCTAAATCACATATGCTTGACCCAGAGTGGGTAGCGTAAGAACTGGAGCTTGTGTCAAACACTCCTTCAGTTGCTCAAAACTCCTCTGATATTCCTCCGACCAGACAAAAGGAACGTCCTTCTATAACAACATCATCAAGGGCAAAGCAATCATAGAGAATCCCTTGATAAACCTCTGGTAAACCCAAGAAACTGCGAACCTCGCTGACATTTCTGGGAGCCTGCCAGCTCAGTACCGCTTCTACTTTACTCGGGTCTACTCTGATCCCTTCAGCAGAGATCACATACCCCAAGAACGCTACTTGATCAAGCCAAAAATCACACTTTGATAACTTTCCAAACAACTAATTTCCCGTAGTCGTTGCAATACCAATCTCAAATGATGATTATGTTCCTCTCGGGTCTTCGAATAGACCAGAATATCATCAATGAACACCACCACAAACTGGTCCAGATAATCGGTAAACACTGTGTTCATTAATGCCATAAACACTACTGGTGCATTTGTCAAACCGAACGGCATTACCAAAAACTCATAATGATCATACCGAGTCCTGAACACCATCTTTGCCACACTACCCTCTTTCACCCGCAATTGATGGTATCTCAATCTTAGGTTAATCTTAGAAAATACTGCCGCACCCTTAAGCTGATCAAACAAATCATCGATACGCGGCAACGGGTATCAATTCTTGATTGTCACCTTATTCAGCTGTCTGTAGTCTATACACATTCGCATAGACCCATCCTTCTTCTTCACAAAAGACACCGGCGCACCCCAAGGTGAAACACTCAGGTGAATGAACCCCTTATGAAGCAACTCCTGTAATTGCACCTTTAACTCCTTAAGCTCAGTAGGTGCCATCCGATCAGGTGTAATCGAGATTGGTTCGGTACTAAGTAACACCTTAATCTCAAACTCTACCTCCCTATCAGGCAGTAACTCTGGCAACTCCTCTGGGAACACATCAGGGAAGTCACACACTATCAGAATCTCGGACAGCTGAACTCCCTTCCATCTCCCATCCATCACATGAGCTAACACTACCTCACAGCCTTGTAACAACAATTTCTGAGCAGTCACAGTTGTCACTAACCTTACTGTCACTGACGGTACGTTACCCTTAATCAGAATCATGCCTTGATCAGAAGATTGGAGAGTTACTATCTTCCATTGACAGTCCATCACCACTCCATACCTCGCTAACCAATCCATCCCCAGTATAATATCATACTCCCAGAATGGCATCTCCGCAAGGTTGGACAAGAAGCAAACACCCTGTATAATCAGGGGACAACACCTAAACACCCTATCAACAACCACATCTCTGCCTAGTGGGCTAGAAACCACTATCCCATATCCTAACCCCTCACTCAACATACCAATCAAGCAAGCAAACCAGACATAAATGTAAGAATATGATGAACCCAGATCAAACAACACTACGGCATCATGATCAAAAATACGTACATTACCGAGCACCACATCCGCTGCTTGCTGCTCCTCACGGCGCACCAAATTATATACTTTAGCTGGAGCCCCAACAACCTGATTAATGGACCCCTGACTCATGCCATATCCGCCTTCGTCTCAGCCTCTCCCTCAGCCTCTACCTCGCTTAGACCCCTGTGAACCCACAGAGTTAGGTCTCTATTGCTGCTGCTGCTGTCAGGCCTCTCCCTCATTGGCAAGATGAACTGGCCCACCATATCGCTCTGGGCACTCCTGGGCATAATGACTTGCACCTCCAAACCTGAAACACATAGTACTACTCGCCCGGCAAGGTCCATAATGAGTCTAACCACATATATTACAAGGATACAGTCCAACACCTGTACTCCCACCATAAGAAACAGGTCTCCCACTCTGCTCTTATCGAGGTGGCATCGGTCCCACATCCACTGATCTAGGAGGGAAGGAACTCCTAAACTTGCCCCTCCTCAATGGACCTAAAGAAGAACTAGGCCCCCTGTATGACCTCCTTAAAGATTCTTGTCGAGCGTCATCCTCAAGTATCATCTGCTTGAGATCTAATGCACTGGCCATCAGAGTTGAGAAGTCAGCATACTGAAAGGTCTGCACAAATGCCCTAAGCCATGGATTCAAGCCCTACTTGAATCACTTAAACCTCTCTCATCTAGACGGTAGAATATGAGTGGCATAATATGCTAGCTAAGTGAACTCCTTCTCATAGTCTGCCACGGACAGATCTCCCTGCTTCAGCCCAAGAAACTCCTGTAGCTTTTGATCAGTATAGGCTGAAGGCACATACTTCCACTGAAACTCCCTCTGAATGTCATCCCAAGTCAGCACTAGAGGGTCACCAATGCTCTGAGGAATGGTCTTCCACCATTCATACGCGTCCTCTTGTAGTAAAGAGATGGCATACTCAAACTTTGCCATCTCTGAGCACTTCAACTGGCATAACACTCTCTGTGTCCGCTCTGACCATACCTTAGCCACATACGGATCCATCGTACCAATAAAATTAGTGGCTCCGTACAACCGTAACTTAGTAAAATCCAACTTGTATTCCTCCCTCTGCTCCACTGGAGGTGGGGCAGGAAGTGCAGGCAACGCCTGACTCTGTGCCTGAAGGAAACACATGAACTGGGCAAACTGGGTTGCCATCGGGTCAGCAGTCAAAGCCTCCGCCTGCCTACCTGCACGCTATCCCGGTCCTGAGGAACTCTCTTAGGGATTAAAGTTATCCTCGCCTTCCTCACCGATATTTAATCGTCTATCAGACATCAAACCTAATCTGTAGCACACAAACAAGAGTCCTACGGTCAGCAGTGGTTAGAATAAGCAACGCTCCTTTACTGTAGCTTAACAATCAGAGGCAGTAATCCTAGGAATCTATAACAAAGACACGTTGAGCTAAACCATAGCTCTGATACCACTTAAACATGCCACACCCAGCCATACCTAGGGTAACATGCTCCCGTAGCATATACAACGACCTCCCGTACAGAAAACCGCTGTATACACTACCAGGGATACCTGTACAAGTATAAAAAGATGTCATATGGGGACAGCGTACAATATGGTGGTGTAATCATACAACAAACTAAAAACAACCTTGGATAGCATCATACATTCAATTGAATGAACAAATCTCTGTAATAAAGTATATTCATAAATATACAAAGGTTTGGATTACATTATCTATACAAGTCACCACCAAAATACATAAACTCTACTACCTCTAAGTTACATACAAGCTACAATAAACAGGCTAACAAAAAGGAAGCATGCTTGGCTATCCTGGACCACATCGAGATTTGGGATTACTGTAGAATCCGCCTCTCCACTGATATGGGCAATCACTGCTCTGGGCCCTCTACAGTAGGCTCAGAACCTACGTTCATCAATTGATAAATGCTGAGTCTAAAACTTAGTGGTGCTAGCTAACATACATACATAAAACAAGAATAAGCAATTTCAACAACAGGCAATACAATGCAATGCTATGCTTACCCCCTTTCCTCTCTTTCTAATCTATTCTCTCGTTCCCTTTTTCTTTTCCATGTATTGTGCATAATATACTCCCATGCTGGATCCCTATGTACCGGTACTCAACTCCTAAAGGAGGGCAACTGTAATCCTGGCCCTTAGGCCCCTTTTTTAAACTATGTCTCGAGACTCAACTCTCATAGGAGGCAATATAATATACGATTCCATTATGGAATCCTGTAATATATGATCCAACATGCCTTTTCCTCATTTTCTCTCGCTCTGTTTCAGTATTCACAATCTCATATGTTATGAATATGCTAGAATATAAGAAAAACTTGTCAAATCTCAATCAATAATCACTTTACTCAATAAACAAAGCACTCATATCACAATTCAATAAACATATACGGGAATCCAATCCCCAATCACCATTTACTAAGTCATACTTATCTTAGAGCAATAAAAGATGAAAAGAACAAACCAATACAAACTAGCACTGACCTGAACTAAGCTACTTCTAATGTATACTCAATCCTTTAAACTTTTAGCCTTGCTTGACAAACTCCTATACGCTTAATAAGCTGAAGGAAGATGGATTACAGGGGCTTAAAGACGTTTAGAAAGAGTTTAAGGAGGAGAAAATGAAAGAAAGTCAAAGAAAAGCCAAAGTTTATCCTCTTAAAAATGGTGTTTTAAGTCGCGTACGGTCGTACTAAATTTCGTACGTCTGTACCAAACTAAAACTCCGGATGCCGTAATTTTCTTGTGAGTTGTCGTATGCCCGTACCAGCGTTGGTACGCCCGTACAACCCCAAAGTTCCTGATGCACAAATTTTCTTACGAGCAACGATACGGTCGGACCACCCTTTGGTACGCTCGTACGGATGCCACGAAACCAACATTGCCTATTTCCCCTGCTTGGTATGCCTGCACGATTATCCGTACGCCCGTACCATACCTTATAAATTAGGACATGCACCATTTAAACCCCTAACTCTCCCAGAACCTGCTAAAAACACTCCAAACCAAGCCTAAACTCAGCAAAAAAGCTATCCTTCATCCAACCGAGAAGTCACGCTTCCCGATAAGAAAATAGCACCACTATCATAATCATAACTAAGCTCATATATCCATATATACATGCATACATACACATATACATACCAAGAATACATCACACAATACAATATCATATAGCCAAACACATACGTATACAAACCTCTATACATATAACAAACACATCACTCATGAGGATGTGACATTTTTACATCATCATGTAGAACATTAGTAGGATTGATTAGTTGATTTGCTATATCTCATGGCTATTAAACTTCATCAAGTCTAATCTTATTCCCACTATCTCCAATGAGCTTGCTCTTGAAGGATTAAATTTTGTAGCTTATGCTTGATTCATTTTTTCTTGTTCTTTCTCTAAAAGAACATAAGGAAGAAGAAAGAGGCAGAAAGATATACTTCTATCAACCTAAAATCATATTTTAATTAACCTAATAGGGCCTAGGTGGCACTAAGGCTTACTGGATAGCTTGTGTGTCATGATATATAAGCTTACTTAATCTAGCCAGCATATGATATGTCTAACACATCTAAAAGCCTAAATTAGGCATGTGACAATCATATTTCCATTCTCCTTTATTCAAGCCACGCATATGCAAGTCATGTGATACATGCACATGCATAATCAAGTCCATGGCATGAGCACTACATATGCAAACTTATATCATGTATATCTACAGTTCTACTTATTAGAATTGCATAATCCTGGTATCAAATTGAAGCTCTTTTCATGTTCTATCTAATAAACATGAAAAAATTCAAGCTAACACATAACCTTGAACTAATATTTCATATTGAATCAACATCCATTCTCTTTATTTTTTATTCTCTAACTTTTGTGTGTGACCTTTTAGCTTCTTAACATGTTGGTAACATATTATAATATTATGAAATCTCATTCAATAACATTATATGTAAGTTATGAGTGGTGTTTAGTCATACTTTATAACTATTAAAATGTCAAGAGGTCATGAGTTTAACTATAACCCTTCCATATCAGATACTGCTGCAATGAACTCCTTTCACCATCCATTATCTTACTTAGGTTAGAGTATGGATTAATTTTATCTTAATACATGATCAAGCATGTTAGATCATACACTATGTTTCATGTACATAATTTTTATTCTAAAATGCCCCTATGAACTTATTAACTTTTAAGCATTCCACATTGGCTAGAGATTTTAGAATCAAAGATTACTACATGCATCATTGAGATAAAACCCCTACATTTAATCAAGGATGATGAATCCTTTATTGATATACAAATATCTCTAACTACTTCATACTATATCCAACCTCCCAACTATAAATGCCTCCTATGGAGGAATAAAGTAAAGGAGTCAAAGTTTAATAATCCATAGTTAAGATAACCTTGATATCTCAAGTCTAAAGATACTTATGCTACTGATGTGAGTGAGATATGTATTTCATAGACATAGATTAATAATCCATATGAAATCTCACTGACAAGGCCTCCAATGAACGAGTATTATATTGTTCATTCACATGT
>CANYBF010292328.1:0-12118 GCA_948192965.1 Dalechampia spathulata
AAATGCCAAACCCAATCTCTGAAGAAATTCGGGCTGCTTTCCAACACAGGAAGGCTCGGGTTTACATTTTCCTGGCTTGTTTAGTTGCTCAATTGAGTTGACTAGATAAGCCGGGTGGCGACTCCATGTTATTTTCTTGACGCGATCTGTCTAGTTCCTGTAGTAACTCAGGGGTCTATACTTTCGAGAGCAAGCACCACGGCATCTCACACCGAACAGTGTGCAGCGCTCCCACGTCCGGGATGCGCTACTCTCACACCGGTGTATCCTCTTCATCGACTGCTGTTCATGATCCTACTGATCCAGCTGCCATTGCTGCTGCTGCTCCTTCAGATTCTATTTCTTAGTAGCTTGCCATTATCATTGCTCGACTTGACTATTTGGATACATTTGAGCATCATTTTGACCACCTCGACTAGCAGCTTGGACATATTAAGTAGTAGTTTGCCCTTTTTTGTCAGCAGCTTGATCAACATGTTGCTGAGTTCCATGAGTTTTAGACCTCCACCTCTAAGACTCTTCACTCCATCAGTGTTATGATGGATCCGTTTCTTATTCCTCCATTGAGTCCACCTCCTCCTCAGGACCTACAATGATTTATTTACTTTTGATGTTGTCAAAGGGGGAGATGTTTTTATGATTTTTAAGACTTGATGTTAATGGAGTTGATTGTTATTTTTTTTATGTTTGTTTGCTGTTATTTTTGATGTTATTATTGTATTGAACATCTTTTGATGTTATATATATGATATTTATTCAGTTTATTATGTTGTGTTATGATTATCTTTGATTTTATTGATTATGTTGTATTATGATTAGTTTATTATGTTGTATTATGATTATCTTTGATTTTGTTGATTATGTTTATCCATTTCTCCTTTCTTTATGATTGTTTGATAACCTATGGTTACATGGCATGTATTCTAAAACAAAGGAGGAGATTTCTAAAATTTTTCAAATCTAAATTTCATTTAAATGAGTTCTTGCAAATTGAACTTAAATTGATTGCCAACATCAAAAAGGGGGAGATTGTTAGACCCTAGATTTTGATGTGTGTGCCACGTGTGAATCAATTTAAGTTATTTGCCATTTTTATGTAAGTTTTTATGTTGGTACAGGCATACCTATTTTCATACGAGCGTACCAAATGGCTTAGTTGAGTGGTACAGCCATACGGCTGACTGTACCTAGTTAGAACTGTTTGATAGAGTATGGTATGGGCATACCATTGCTCGTAGGAAAATGGTTTATCAGTAAACCTTTTTAGGTACGGGTGTACCATTGGGTAGTACGGCCATACATGAGCTCGCAGAAAAATTGCTTTTCAGGAAAATTAGTTTGGTACGGGCATACCAAATAATGGTACGACCGTACCATATTTCCCTATCTTTTTCTCATTGAAGAATTTTAAATCTGCACAGGCGTACAAGATAGGTATGGCCATACACGACTTTTAAGAAAGGTTTTAAACCATTTCTAACGGCTATTTTCATATAGAACTTCAATCCATTTTGTCTCTAACTGTTAGTTTTTACAGAGCAACTTTCTTTTAAGCTTTGATTGTCAAGAACAAGTAATTTTACTTGTATTGTGTATTTTTATCTATTGTAAACTCTCATCTATTGTATTCCCACTTGTGGAAAGCTAGGGATTGCTTTTGTGGGTTGGTGAGTGATTAATGCTTGGGCATTAATTTGTATTTGAGAGTTTGTAAGGTTGATTCTTGTAAAGGTTTGAGTGTGAGCCTTGAAAACACTAGGGTTTTGGATTCATTTGTAGAATCCATGTTGTAATTGATTGAAAATTAGTGGAAACCTAAGTCGAATCTTAAGAGAAGTGGATGTAGGCAAGAGTTAGTGTCGAACCACTATAAACCGGCACGTGTTGCCATTTTCGCAAGGGATTTCAAGCATGTTTAAAGTAAGGAATTGGTAAGTAATCTTGTTACCTTGCACACATGTGTGCTTTTTCCTTTGATGTTAGAGAAGTGTTGATTGTTAATAAGATTACAAATTTGATTGAATAAACTAATGAATAAATTTTAAAAGAATATTAATGAATGATTTAAGGGGAAACTTGGTTATTTGGTAATGAATCAAATATGAAAGATAATAATAATCACTAATAAGAGGAAGGATTTAGGTTGGAATAAACTTATGAATATGCTTAAATTTTATGTATAATAATTGGAAATATATTATACTATAAGCATGTGGTATTATACATATAAAATTCATTTTGTATTTGGAATATGAATAATTTAAGTGAGTTGGTTAGATGCATATTTACTTCATTTCATGAAGAATATATAGATGTAAATAAGAATAAAAATTGGTTGAAGCATGTGTGTTAGATAAGAGATAAAACTAGTGCTCATATTGTATAGTTGGATGGATAATTTTTAGTTTTACAAGTGATGTAGTTGAAAAGAGTTCAATGCATAAAATAGGGTGAGTGAATAATCTATTAATACAATTAGATAACATGAGTGTGACTTGTAGAAATTATATAGAATTAAGTTGGAAACTTGATGATGATTTAGGAATTAAAGAACATTGAATACTTAAGTAAATCTTTGCACATGATTAGAGATGCATATTACAATAATTTTATTATTAAATGAATCCAAGTTGACCTTTTTATTATGAAATAAATAGCTAAATTAAATAACAAACTAGGTAGTTGACAAGAATTTATGATATGATAATTTACAATATTTAATTTAAAAGAAATACTAATGATACTTATATAAGATTATAGAAAAGTTTTGCATGTATTTTAGAATCTAGTACCATAATTTCCTTAAGAATTGAATGTTGATTAAATAAGTGTATGTTGTTAATATAATAACAAAGAAAAGAAATCCTTGCATGCATGGTTATGTATGATTGATATACTAGAGGTAATAATTAATACATGTAACAAGTATTGTTTTAGTTGAAAATAAATTATAGGAATTAAATATATACATTTATATGACTTGAAAAGAAATAGAGGCTACAAATTTTATGTAGATTCATGCATGAGGTAAAATAAATAAAGGAACACTTAGTATATGGATTATTAAATATATTTACATATATACATATATACATATATACATATATTATATATCATGTATGCATGCTTAAAGGAAAAGGAGGCACATTATTTGTTTAATATATGCCATATCTAAGATTAATGAATAACAAATTAGATAATGCCAAATTATTTGGAAAATTTTATGTGAGTTGAGGGTAATGAGGTGTAATAGAAGTTAGTAGAGGTGGCTTGAGAATGTATGGAATGGTAATTTGAAATTAATTGATATGTGTGCATAAAGTCACTAAATGCATAGGTTTAACAATGATTTATGATTTAACTAAGAAGAAAACTACTTTATTAAATTGATATTATCATATTATTGTAAAAGAAGTGTGCATAAACTCTTAAAAATGCATAAGGGCTTTGGCTAAATAATTAATTGCATAGAAATTTTAGAAATGTTAAGAGAGATGTATGATTTAATTAATGCATAATTGTTAGAGAAAAAATATAAATAAATTAATGATGATGCTAGAAATAGGGTTGATAAAACTAATAAAGGAATGATAAATTTATTCCTAAGTGCAAACTAATAAGACCTTTAAGAATTTAACATGTAAGCATCAAAAGTGTAAATTATTAAATCAAATGTATGTTTAAGTGAAGTGTAAAATTTATACAATTTAAGTGTTAAAATATCTATTTATAATAGGTATTAGAGGTGAAGAAGGTGTTACCCCTACCTTATAAAAGAATAAAGAAAAACATGAAATAAGTTTATGGTTATTAATTATTAATTGTAGTAATTATGTTTAGTAAGTGAATTAGCAATAAAAAAGTGTTGAACAAAATAATTTATATATAATCATGATATTAAGTATAAAATACGCTATGAATGGTATGTATAATTGATTATCAATTAGAATCTAAATGATATATGATGTAAATCTCATTCCTATGTTCATATAGCATTATTTACATGCTACATGTTTAATAAATATTGAATGAAAAAATAAGAGTAACATACAAATGAAAAGGTAGTAAGGTGAAATTGTTATTTATATCCATGATATTTGTAAATTAATCATAATTATTATTTATTTATTAATGATGATTACAAATGCTTAGGTAAATGTATTATATAGATATATGAACATAAATGGTGAATTGATTATCATTATATCATTGTAAAAAGAAGGTACAAATATCAAATTGATAAGTGATTAACATAAATTGAGATTTATGCTTAATAATTATTGATTGTAAAATAAAATTAACAAGTAAACTAGAAGCTTTATGCATAAATATTAAATTATATAATGTGTAATATAATCATGATATATATTAATAGTATGGTGATGATGTAATTGATATATATTTATTATTAATGATTATGAATTATGTGAATTATGCATGTTCAACTAAATATGTGTAATTGATATAAATAGATTGAGGATGGAATGATAGAGATTGGTACTACCTTTTAAATGGTATTTTCAAAATCATTATGCCATTATATAATTATTGAATCGATAAAGATTAATGCATGTAATGAAACAAATAATGGAATCATTATGAATAGATGTGGAAATTATATGCCCATTGGCTAAGAATTCATTTAATTGTAAAATACTCAATGATTGACGTTTTAAATGACTATAGTATAATGAAATTTTTATGCTAATGGTTATTATTGATTAATATTAGATCATAAAAAGTTATGAACACTAAATAAGTCTATTTGGTTGCACTATTTGTATAAGTTAATGATGACTTGCAAATGTATTGCGAATTCAATGGTGGTTGGCATAAACTATGTTTATGCTTAAGATTTAGTTGTCTACAATGGAAAATAAGGGGAAAACTGAATCTGTTGGAATTTTATCCCTTATTTAGAATTTAATGATACATGATTATAATATAAAATAATATGTTGACTAAATTCTCTGATAAATATAATATATGATTATACATGAGTTGATATGATTATAATATGATGTGAAATTGATATATTTATGCATCATGCTATCAATATTGAGTTATTCATATGTTAAATCATACAATATGACATGTGAAAGAATAAGGAGGGATGTAAAATAAGTATGATAATTGAGATGTAGTAGGATGGGTCATGACTTACTAGATGATTATGAGATAGGAGGTGTTAATTTTTATCAATGTATATATAATTGTAAGATAAAAGATGTTAATTCCCTGTTAATGATTCTAGTTGTTTGGACTATGCCCTTATTAAGTACATGATTGAGAGATAAGAGATATGAATTTCCTATTAGTAATTCTAATAGGTTGGACTATGACCTTATTGAATATGTGATTTTATATGACGGTTATAACTATGTACTAGTATGGGGGAGAGGGGTGAAAGGAGGCGAGGGAGCGAAGGAAATGGAAATGGTTATGGTGGAATATGTATCACTTGTATTATATGTTTACATAATAGCACATGGATGATATTATAATGTTAACTAAATTTCAAATGATTGTTGGAATATACTAAAATGCAAGCATGAGTATTTGAATTACAATGTAGGAAATAAGTATATACATGTGATATATGGTTACATGTAATATGATAGTATGGTTATTACTTCATACATAGGCTATAATGGTTAATTACTACTAGATTATATATACTTTAATGATACTTATTTGTGAATGATACATTGTCAATATTCACTACGTTATATATCAAAGATGATGATTTTTATTTTGTTATATAATTGCATATTTGAATTCATTATTATAAAATGGAATGATTATTGAATTATGATATGATGATTGATGAACATAGATTGGTAATGCAATTTATGACTTGTAATATGTTTATATTAATCATTTATTAGTTTGTATTAAAATTGATTATGTTCATTGTGATATCTTATTATATATTACCAATGGATTTCGACGGTTAAGCTAATTCATATTAATATTGAATGTTATGTAATCTTATTTTAGCTTACTTTTTGTTAAGCATCATTGAATTTTATACTTAGTAGTTTTCATTTAATAAAAACAATTTAGGGTAGTTGAAAGGGTTCCAAGATCAATACAGCATCGCAATAATCAAGATAACTTAGGTATTGTATGGTAATTTAAACTAAAAATTTTGAATGAGTAACATATTCCTAATAATTGTTTTTACTTATGCAATTATCAAGTTTGATCCATAAGTAATAAATGTATCTTATGTGCTAGTAAACTATAACTATAGTAAAATTGATAGCATGCTATAAAATAGAAATGCATGTGATGATATATGTATTAAACAAATGACTATGGTTGTTACACAGGTTATAGATATAGTTTTAGAATTTAGCAAAAATATCTTATGATATGTAATGCATGTTGTTCTCATAAATAAGAAGAAAAAAAGTTACACATACTTAGTAGAATGGTTAATGAATTTCATTAGATAAAAGATTTATTATTCTATAGAAGCATGTTTCATTAAGTTGGTATGACATGACCAACCTCACAATATCTTCATCTTTCTACTTTTTGTTATATGCAATATTTTTCTTGGAAAGGTCAAGCAAGTCTCCTACAAGTATAGTATTACTATTAATAAAAACTACATCGATGAATATCTTTTTAGGTACTCTTATACTTGTAGGAGAAGGTTGTTCATTTTTGCAATTGAGACTTGTTATGATGGTTAGGTCTTAGAGGGTAAATTTATATTTTTTATTTCTTAAGAGGAATGTTAGGTTATTTAGGGAGTTATAAGTTGATTAATGGTACATCAACTACTTAACTAATTTTTCTAGAAAAAAGATAAGGATAATGAGTTTAAAAAACTTTCCAAATGACCCATTTTTAACTTCTTTTAAGTTACTTTTATCAATATTTTCTTGATATGCTCGATGCTCTTAATATCATATTAATTGTTCAGCTTTGTTTTTGATCCCACTTGCTCTGTAGCTTCTTATAATTTATACCCTACATGAAATTTATAAATGTTTTTTTATATTTTATATAAGTAAATGAAGGTAAATAATCCATCTATTAATATTAATGTTACTTTGGTTGATGTTTCTTTTTCTTTCTTTTCTTGTTTAATTTTTGGCTTTTTTCTTGATTTTCTTTATTACTACCATCTCTATCACTTTTTTTTATCTTTATATTTCTTTTGTTTTAATGTCTTCATCCTTTTCATTTGATATTTTTGAAGAAAGATTAACATTAGATATTTAAATTAATAGGATAGATAGAAATATATTCAAGCCATATAGGTAGATAATTTATCTACTTTACAATTACAATTAAAAAAAAGCATAGGTACTGATTCAAACTTGCACAATAAAATGAAATTCTTCTAACATAGTCAAAATGAATAATTATTTCTAATAATTTCACATAGATCACAATACATTATAAGTTAATACTTGAATAAACATAATATATAAACTGATGAATAACATAGGTATATAATTTATCTTAATTCAAAACTAAAATCAAAGAATATCATAAGTACCATTTGAAATTAGCAAAATTATATCAAATGATGAATCTAAATGTTAGAAATGAGTGAATTTATTACCTATTGTTTGCTTTTCCTTACTTTCTTTCACTTCTAATTCCTTTTAGTTTGATTTCTGTTTTTTCCTTATTATTTTTCTTGCATTTCTTTTTAGGGATATTTACAAAAATACATAAGTTTTTATTTTATATTTTTAAAAATCTAATGTCAAAATTTTTTTTCAAATCTACCTAATTTTCTTTAAAACTAAAATATTTTGAGTTTTTTTTTAAAATACCCATTTTTCATTAATATCTCACACCATGATTTTTTCTTTCTTATCTTTTTTATCTTAACCATTCTTTTTCTTCTTTCTTCCCATTTTCTTTTTACTTTTGTCTCTTTCTTCTTCATCTTCCGTCTAACTTTCTTTTTTCTTTTTCTTTATCTTTTTCTTTCCTAATCTTCTTTCTTCTTTCCCTATTCTACAACTAATGTATTTAAGCTTCAATGTGCAATCAATATCAAGAAGAAGAAAATGCAATAGAAATTAGGTATTATGGATTTTCTTTGAAATATTACCATCACTATTCATAAGAGCAGCCATGGTTAAGGAACTGTTGAAAATTTTTTTAATCAAATTTGTTTTTCTTTAACTATTTCAGGCATGTTAAGAGCAACCATGGTTAAGGAACTCTTGAAAATTTAACCTCACAAACTCAACTTCACCTGTGAGTATTTTTTTCAGTGGTCATTTTCTCTATGTTGATGTTTTCCTTTAAATCTTCTAATGCATGTGTAGATTAGTTTGGTGATAGTATATCCTAAATTCAATCATTGTATGTTGAAATTTGTTTCATGATTGATGTAGCATTTTCTTCTATTAAGGAATACTTAGTTGCATTATTTTGTTTGATTGTTTATTAATTAAGCTTGCCAATTAAAAAAATTATTCTTATATTGTTTTTATTTTAACCTCTTGAAGAAACCAATCTCTTATTCGGTGTAACTAATTAATAGGTCAAATGATCAATATGTTGCTTTTAAGGTGTGCTCTTAATTTCTTCTTCTTCTTCTTCTTAAATTGGAATTACATTATATTTTAGCTTTATTGATATATTAATGCTTTTATTATTGATTTATTTCATGTTTCTAAGCTACTCGAATCCAAAAAAGCTATTTTGCTATTAATAATCTATGTTGCAACTATATACACACATATATATGTATTATGGAATGAATAATGATTTTATTTCTTGAAATTTTTGAAGTCTCTTTATGAATGTAGAAAAAGATCAAAGAGTTATAAATGTTTGACATATCAAACAAGAAGGCCGGTTAAATTTAGATTTGTTGTTATTGAATAATTTGAATTATTATTCTACATTTGTAATAGTTTTAAAGTAAAGCAATCATTTATGTTCATTTTTGATATTTTCATGTCACGTCCGCACACACACGACTTAGGCATTTTATTATGCATTTCATAATCTTGGATTTATTGATTGATTGAGGCAATTATTACGATAAGATTAGATGCTTAATTATTTAATTCGATAAAAGTATAAGTTAAATGTGTTGATTAATTTAAAGTGTTATTATTAATTAAGTTAATTGTGATAATTTGATATCTTGTTATAGCTGGGAACCCTACATGTTATTATTTTTATTAAGTGAAATTACTTATTTATTTTAAGTCATGATATTATATTGTGTTATTTATTTATTTATTTTATTAGGATTAAGTATGTAGGTTATATGCATATTTATTAATAGGGGCGATGTTATTATTTTATTTATTATTAGAATTAATTAATTAAGTTATTTATTTAATTATTGGATTTATATTTAAGGGAATTAAATACATTATT
Organism: Dalechampia spathulata; assembly: GCA_948192965.1. NCBI lineage: Eukaryota > Viridiplantae > Streptophyta > Magnoliopsida > Malpighiales > Euphorbiaceae > Dalechampia > Dalechampia spathulata. Next base: position 9,376 of record CANYBF010292328.1, read on the forward strand.
TAATTATTTTTCTTATTATTATTATTATTATTTATTATTATTTATTTATTTTTATCTGTTGGCTAATCATATTAATTATTGTGTTTGAATTATATGAATATTATTATTATTATATAATACAATTGTTATTACTTATTAATGGAACATGCATATAGGTATTAAATTATCATTATTTTTAGTATAACAATTTATTAGTATAAATAAATATATATTATTATATGCTTAAGAGCTAATATTATTAATTTATGTTATTGACTTACGTTTACATAAGTAAAGATTATTTTATTAAATTGAATAATAATAATAATATTTGTATTTAAATTTGATGAAGTTATCTTTTTGATTATTATTTTTGTATTAATTAATTAAGGGATTCATTTAATTATTATATTATTTAATTATCCTAAGTAATGGAATAATAATATTAATAATTATAGAATTATAATTGAGTGGAATTATTAATAGGTTTATATATATTTATATGGATATTGTATTTATACATATATGTGCTATTAATATGTTATGGTAATTAAATAATTTTGTTATAGATGAAATGGTATTATTGTAATATATAAATATATCTATATTTTTTGATTATATGTTTGGTTTTGGGGGACATTTCGGCAGAAATGTAAGTGGGTGTCCTGTTTTCCTTTATAATTTAAAAGTTTGGTCATTTGTGAAAGGGGGAGCAGGCGTATTTCATGCATTGGGTGAGGAGACAGTTATTGGTTATTTTCCATTGTATTTTTCTCTTCTTTCACTAGCTGCTTGGTTCTTTCTTTTTCTGATTTCCTTTCTTGCGCATTGCTGTATGTAAACACTGCTTGTGGCTCTTGTGTTTAGGGTACTTCGGTTTCCTCTTTTCTCTTTTTTTTTGGAGGGATTTCATAGTCTGTTTTTCTGGAATACTTCTCTTCTTTGAGACTGATGGAAGGAATTCTATCTTGAATCATTAGTGAGATCTTATGCCATTTTCTTCATTGAGGTCGGATAAAGCTTGCATTGCGTTAGGAAGGGCTGCTCTTGCATTGCATGGACTCTTCCTATCCATCATTTTTCTTGCAGTTTGTTTGGGTTGAGGTTATGGTTTGCTTAGATGACATGGTTGTAAGAGTGATTCTTGAATTTTTGCATTGGATTATGGATTGCTTGTGAGATCGGGTTGCCTTTTTCCTTTTTATGGTTGCATGCTACGACTGCTGGGAGGATCGCACAAAAAGAGGAGAGTATTTCTTTCGCCTGCATTCTTCTTGTCTATCATCTTCTTGAGCTTTTGTTACTTTGTTGGGTTGAGGGTTATGTTGGATTGTATGTTCATGCTTGGCTGTTGAAGAATCAGAATACCAGGAGTTCGTTTCTTAGACCGATTTTCATTGTTGCGAAGGTTTTATTGCATGTAAGTCCTGGTGATTCTTTCTTTCTTGCGGTTGCATGCCTTCTTCTGTGACCACCGTTTCTGTTGATTCTTGAAGTAGCTACTGTTTGTATGATCTAAATTATTTTGATGGTTTCATGTGAAGTGGTATAGCTATCGATCCATACCTTGCTCGTATGGCATGAGGGTTATTCTATCGAGGGACTTGGCGAAATGTAGCTGACGTGTATTTCAGGAGTCTACTCCTTGTTCTGGCGTCTTGCATATTGCTCTTGAGTCCTTATTTCATGCGTGCGTTATATTTTCTAGGTTTGGGGTCCTTATTCTTTTAGATTATTATAAACTAATCAATATTATAAATATACCATATAATTTATTACCAATGGTACCTAATTTTGGGTTATCATAATTTAATTGGCTATTGTTATATCTTTTATTTAGGCAGAAAATTTATAATCTTATTATTAGATATCCAATTATTGGCATTTTGATTATAATTATGTTTTTGTATAATAAAATTTTATAACTTAATATTTTGTTTTATTAATTTCTTATTATATCATAGCTTATCATTGGACATAATTTAAGTTATAGGATATATGAAGTAAATTTATATAGTGAGGTATTTTGTTATTATAAATTAACTTATAAATTGAGATTAATTTTTTATTATTCTTTTAAGGTAAGATTAAAATATATTTTATTTAAATCCTAAAGTGTTTAATTAAAATAAGTTGTTAATTATTAATTTGTTGAAGTTAATTGATCTTTGATTTAAATTAATTAATATATGATTAATATAAAAAAAATTATAGCATACATTACTATGTGATCAATTTAAATTACTAGAGATTTTTATTTATTTAGTAGGAAAATTTTATAGTGATTTAAGTTATAAATTAAGATTATCTATTACTACTATTTTTAAATTATAAATATTATATATTTTATTAATTTTATTAAATCCTAAAGTAATTATTTAAGATAAGTTTTATTAATTATAAATGGCATGAAGTCTGTAAATCTATGATTTAATTATTTTATAATCAAAATTATGTTATCTTAGTTAATAATAGGGGATATATTTTTGATAATAAATATATTATTTTGAACCTTAAGGAATTAATTATTTGAATTATATAATTTGGTTATTTAAGATGTATTATAGACATATAATTTAATGAAAATATAAATAATGGTATACTGACATAAATTTTTTTTTTAAGGATAAAAATTTAGAAATAAATATAGTATGATTGTTTTCTCTATTAATTTCTTTAGTGACAATAACATATTATCTTCTTGTTTACGCTATACTCTTATATGATTTATTTATTTTAGAAATGTGAAAATAATAATTATGTT
>CANYBF010292384.1:0-33009 GCA_948192965.1 Dalechampia spathulata
ATCACCGGAAAGCATCCCCACAACTCTTGACATGGCTGGTCGCATCATCGGTGATCCTTGAGTACACAGAAGAGCCACTCTTACTACTCTCACTACCTCTTCTTCGTCAAAGCTCGTCAAGTTTTCATCCACTAGTGCCAAGCTCTGGTTTTTTTCATGTAAATTCCATGTCTGCATTGGACACAACCAATCAACTAATCAGTTATTAGTTAGGCAAACAAATGGATGAAATTAAAGCATATATAGCAGCTTGATTTGTTCTTACCCATTCAAGAAGATAAACCTGCTCGTCTGCCAAACTATTATCAGAGTTGGGTCTTCCACTTATAATCTCCAATGCAAGCACCCCGAAACTGAAAACATCAGCCTTCTCTGTCAGATGTCCGCGCATTGCATACTCGGGCGCTAAATAGCCACTGCCAAGGAAGAAAAATCGCATGTCCATATATTTCCTGACAAGGATTTTTAAACAAATTTGCTTTAAACGTATATAATGGGTTGGAATGATTACATGGTCCCTGCAATTCCAGTGCTGATATGGGTTTTCTTGTCATCATACAACTTTGCCAGCCCGAAATCCGAAATTTTTGGGGAGAGTTCCGCATCCAGCAAAATGTTGCTTGCCTTGACATCTCTATGAACAATTCTGGGCCTTGACTCTTCATGTAAATAAGCTAATCCTTTTGCAGTTGCTAAACATATTTTGAACCGAGTTGGCCAATCAAGATGCAACCCATCTCTTCCTGCATTCAAGAGTTCAAATATATCAGATGGATCACTGGTCAAATATGGATTTATCTATGTGATTGTTCATACCAAAGAGCGCTTTATCAAGGCTTTTGTTTTCAAGATATTCATAAACCAAGAGACGTCTCTTTCCTTCGATGCAGCATCCATACAATTTGACCAGATTGCGATGTTGAACAGCAGATATGGCAGCAATTTCAGCAATAAACTGAGTAGTTCCTTGATTAGATTCTCCCGATAGCCGCTTCACAGCGACTGTTCGCCCATCACTTAGGGTACCCTATAATGTTCAGAATTGATAGACAATGATAAATTTAACCACTACGATGATACAAGCTGATTGCTCGAGTTAGTTCAAGTGGTTAAAAGAGTTTTAAGGAGCACCTTGTACACGGGTCCGAATCCTCCTTCTCCAAGCTTATTTGAAAGGTTGAAATCCTCAGTAGCTGTTCTCAATTCAGCGTAACCAAACGTGTTGTGTATAGGTCCCATGCCCAGAAAAACTGATGATTTAAGACGCAAAACTGAATGTTCATCAGTTCATAGATGACAAAGTTTCCTTCCTGAAGTTACTTGCACATCATTAAGAAAATAATTATCTAAAAATGATTGTCCTCTTCCATTATTTGAACCCACAGTCAAATTATAAAACTAACACGAGTTCCTGCAACAGTTATTACTATCTAATCTATTTTGGTAAAGAGAAGTAGGGGGAATTCGCATACTCGTACCTTCCTCGTCCACCTTGCCTTTTTTTTTCTTGAGGTAAATAATTGAAAATAATAGTATTAAGCTTGCTACAGCAGCAGAGACACTAAAACCAACAATCAGCCTTATTTTGCTCTTCTCTTCATGGTTACTGCTTGCTACAAAATCTGCAACGAAAAAGAAAAATGTTACAACTTGCAACATTCCTAAACAGATCGGAAACATATCCCTGGACGGTGCTTGACTCCTATGGCTACGTTTGTGGATTTCTAAGCATACTGGAATTGTTCCTACGGTCATGAATTCTTACGATTACATGTATATATGAACTTGCATCATTAAATGTATAGACCACTATCATTTATTGACAGCAAACATGAGATGTTGAACATTAAAAGTGTAATTTGATAATACCTGCAGGAACAACACTGAGGGCTGAAATAATAGGGCCATAGTCACCTTGTCGAGGAAGGCAACAAGTACCCTTTCCAGCCCAAAATAGGTGAACTTCAAGATGGTTGTCTGATACAGTAGCTGTAAAATTCTTTACAATTGCCCTTTGAACTCCGCCGGCTTCTTTTGAGATGTCAAAGTCCTGCTGCTGGCGCTTTCCCTTCAAAATTCATATAAAAAAACATTTTTCAATCTTATTTCTTTAATTTTTTTAAAACTATTAGCTGAAATTGATGTTTGGATTAATTCAAGCACAGTAGGCTCATATGTGACTCTGTAAAGTGATATGTGAGATAGCAGTTATACCTGAATGTAGATATCGAAGATGCGTCTTCCATGGGTTTGCCAAGTCAGCGTGCTTGGATCTGGAAATACAGTTTCAGCAAAGAACAAGGTTACGTTGTAATTTCCATTCTGAAGACCAAGGCCATAGTATCTAAGTGAACTTGGTGATGTCCTCCATGCCCGATAAAGGTCAGGTGTGTCGGTATTATTGACTCGTATGAGCCTATTTTGAATATATGATGGATCCGTTCCGTCATTATATAACCCCACATTGCTCACTGCCCATTTCTCACCACTGCTTAGGAACATGGATGCTGCTTTTAATGGAGAGTTTTCGGTCTCAAATATGATTCCATTAGCAGCTGTCATCCCTCCACCTCCGCATTTAATGGAGAACTTTGAATCTGTAACAATAATCAACAATCACGTTACCAATAGCTTTCCGGATCAGTATTTTTCTATCAACATTCCGGAATACTGTTGAAGGAAATATTTACTACTTACAGAGAGGAACATCTCTGTGGCATGGGAAGTTTCTCTGTAGGCAGTTCAATCCTGGAAAAATACTAATCCACCATTACGGTTAGCAAGTAGCATTCACGAAAACACTATCCCCCAATTAGCTTAATGAAGATATATGAATGGACGAGTAGCAATAGAGTGTATCATTTGTACAATACTTTAATGGTATTTTCACTTTATTTGATATAAAATATGTTTAAAGTTCAATATTGTCTCTAAATTCTTTTAAAGGTAAAATAAAGAATTAACAAGTGTTATATAAGGTTTGGTATTAATTTGACTTTTATACCTCCTTTATTTCATTACAAATTACAAAATCTTATTTAATCTCATTGTATCATTATTATATAATTATTGTCTTAACAACCATCTATCATCATAGGTTTTTTTTTTCTCTCTTATTTTTTCTTCTTTATACACTACTATCCTCATTACTATTATTTGTTAGCTACAATTAGTATCTATCCAACTGGAGGTTATTATCTCTCCTTTACATTATTTCTACTATGTTTTTTTTAAAAAAGAATTTTTATGAGATATTTCAATATATTATATTATTTTTATTTTTTTGATGTTTTTATCATTCCATCTGTTTTTTTTTAATGTATATATAAAAGATATATATATATATTATCAAATAAGTATATATGAAATTTAAAAAAATTAAATAGCAAAAATATTAAAAACACAAACAAGAAAAACTTTAAAACAAAAGACATATTGTTTGTTTGAATTTTTTATATTTATAGACATTTTTTTTAGTGTATTGTTTATTTAGTTTTTTTTTCTATTTTACCTTATATTTTCGCTATTAGTAGTGATTGGTGGTAATCAAAAGTGGTTGGACGGTGATAACAATAACAGTTAGTAGATAATAACTTAAATAATAAAGGTGATGGTTTAATAATGTTATGACTTATGAATATTATTTTTATTATATGTAAAAATATATTTGATATTTTAGAATTAAATTTAGCCTAAAATGAAAATTTTAAAAAGTTTTAAATTAAAAAAAACATATTTAAAATCTAACATTTTACAATCCTATAATATATTTATTATTTTTCTAATGAATTCTTCCTATAAATCATGATAGCTATTTATGGTATTATTTCAGTTTGAAACTAGATAGCGTACACACACTCGAATCAACAGACATCATTAGTTTGTTGTCTTCCAATATTGATGAGTATAATGATATATATATATATATATATATATATATATATATATATATATATATATATATATATATATATATAATAAAAATAATAAGTGTGTATCCTATGTTACAATTTATAGTTTGGAGTAATTATAAAAGTGATATTATTTGGTTTAATATTTATAATGAACTTAAATTATATCAAAAAAATATGAGTTTACATATGTGTGAATACTATAATATAATTTCAATTTCATGATGAGTTAAATTAGAATTAAAAAATACTAATATATATTAAGGGTTATGGTTCTCAAATTGAATGTACAATTTTATTTTCTAACATCATATCATTAGAAAAGGTATAGAATGTTTTCTAAATACATGAGTGTCAATTTGAAAGATCTATACCATAAGGCTAAAGAATTTCAATTTGAAACATGGATTTGGGTACACTTTTTCTTTTAGATTAATTGTTCTTGAAGGTTTGACATGATTGTGATCTAGATTAATATCTACTTCAATATATAGACAATATTCCAAACACTAACAAAATGGTATATTCAAGCATAAATATGTATTGTTTGTTAGAGATGTATGAATCATATATTTAATAATATGATTAATACATAGAATAAATATTCCATTGCAAGATGCTAAACAAGTAAATATTGAAAGATATGCTACATCGTGGATAAAAAATCAAAGTTATTTGTGGGTGGTTGAAGAATTCACAGTTCTCTAATGGATATACCTCCAATATAGGTAGATATGTTGACATGAGAAAATTAAAGCTTTTCAAGATAAAAGTAATGACTGTCATATCTTTATGCAACAATTACTACTAATAACATTACTTGAGCTATTACCAGCTAATGAATGACAAAAATTAACTAAGGTAAGCTTGCTTTTTTAAGACCCTAACTGCAAATAAGATATCAATGGAATAAATGTTATAGTTAAAAGTTGACATTCGAAAAATACTTTGTAAACTAAAACATATCTTTCTATCTATTTTTTATAATATGAAACATCTTTCAATCCATTTACCATATGAAGCAAAACTAGTAGGTCCCATACAGTGCAAGTGGATATACCCATTCAAAAGGTTTCTGTGACATTTGAAAAATAATATGAAAAATAAAGCTAAAGTGGAAGGTTTAATTTGAAATACTTATTTCATTCAAAAAATAATGAACTTTTATTCATAAGGAATTAAAGACTTCCATGAAATGATGAGAGGGGGTGTAATACCTGAAGTTTAGAGTACTTTATTGATTTTTAAGTCTCTTGATCATCTATATAAAAAATGTATATATAGATACTTAAATCAACAAGAGTATTTAGGTGCTTAAAAATACATTTTATTGAATTGTAAAGAAGTTTAATCATTAATTTTTCATTTAAACTACTATATAGCACGTTTACAAATCCTAAATAGCACTATAGCATTTGAGAAAGCAACCAAAATCATAAATCAAGCCATGAAATTGAATAAAATCAAAGAAAAATTGGAGAAAAATGACTTATCAAGGATAGTAAAGTTGTCCTTCAAATTCAAAATGTGATTAAGGTTTTAGTGAGGTCACTTTTATCATTAAGCCTAATTAATTGTTTAATTAGGTGAGAGTTTAATTTCAAAAGAGTGTTAATTCTTAAAATTAAAATGTAGTTAGCCCTTTTTAAAGTCCATACCCGAAGGACATTTATAAGATCTATCGGGTAGTGAACTAATGGTCAATTGATAATGTGGGATAAAGTACATTTTTCAACTATATGCTACACATATAGTTAGAAAATCAATTATATGCTACGCATATAGTTGAAAACTCATTTCATGTGTTGACTTACACGAGCTATAAACTAGATTCACCGCATGTCCAAAGGACTCATAAGGCTATGAAACATATATGTGCAACTTGGTTTCAAAAACAGGAATCTGTGTCAACCTGTATCGATAAGGAAACAAGTTTGCAGCACGCACGTATAAAAAGGTCAACTTCATGTGTTGCCTTGTATGAGCGGGACGCTAGATATGACATATGACCAAATGGTTTATGACATTGGAAAACACATATATGCAATCGAGATTCAAAAATGGAGCATTGTACTAAGCTGATCAAGAAAAATTCAAAAATTGCAAGTGCATGGGTGAAAATCCAATGTCAACAATCATATTGTTAATGTTTGATTTAAACTTTTTAAACTCATATTATAAAAGTTAAATGAAGTATATTGGTGAAACATAGTTTTCTAGAGTTTTTGACTAAGAGAAAGTAAAATACATGCTAATTTTTTTTATCAAAAACTAATAATATTAAATTATTATATTTTACAATTTATTTTGAAGTACATTTAAAGTTTATAACTAATATAAATAAATAATAAAGAATCACTCATATAAAATATTTTGATTCAAATTTTAGTACTATTAATCAATTAAATTTGAATATTTGATTATTTAATAATTTGATTCAAAATTAAATATAAATACTAATTATTTTTGTTATCTAATAATTACAAAAATATCCACATTGTTAATGTTTGACTTAGCTTTTTTAAATTTATATTATAAAAATTAAGTGAAGTAAATTGGTAAAATATATTTTTCTTGGACTTTTATATAAAAGAAAGTGTAGTATTTACTAATTTATGAGACTTTTATTAATTTAAGTTGATAAATATTTATTTCTTATCAAAAAATAATAATATTAAAATTATTATACTTAACATTTTATTTGAAGTACCTTTAAAGTTTTTAAATTAATATAAATAAATAGTAAAGAATCAACCACATAAAATATCTTGATTAAAATTTTAGAACTATTAATTAATTAAATTTAAATATATGATTATCTAAGAATTATACTCAAAATTAAATCTAAATACTAATTATTTTTATTATCTAATCGTTTTATTTGTTCAAAATTATTTTTCATTATTTAATTTTTATAACTAATTTATTGTAAGAATTTATTTAAAAATCAAATATAAATAATAGTTATTTTTATTATTTAATAGTTGTAAAAATATATTACATTTTTAATTTTTAATTTGGTTTGTTTCAAACTCATATTATAAAAGTCAAATAAATAAATTGGTGAAATATATTTTTCTTGAGATTTTAACGAAAACAAAGTGTAGTACTTGTTAATATGTGAGTTTTTTTTATTAATTTTAGTTGATAAAAATTTATTTTTTATTAAAAAATAATAATATTAAAATTATTATATTTTATAATTTTGAAGTACTTTTAAAATTTTTAAATTAATATAAAAAAATATTATAATTTCAGTATTAAAATTTTAGGACTATTAATTGATTAAATTTAAATATATTATTACATGAATTAAATTTTAATTTTTTCATTCTATTTTTAAATGATTGGAAATATTTATATAATAAAATTATATAAAGAAAAATACTATTTGTGATCATTTTCAAAAATATTAGGTTTTTAATTTGTAGAATATTTTACATTGTTAATATCTTAACTTTTTTAAACTTACATTATAAAAGTCAAGCCAAGTAAAATATCAGGTTTTTAATTTATAGAATATTCCACATTGTTAATATCTTACTTAACTTTTTTAAACTTACATTATAAAAGTCAAGCCAAGTAAAATATCAGTTTTTTAATTTGTAAGAATATTTCACATTGTTAATATCTTACTTTACTTTTTAAAAACTTATATTATAAAAATCAAGCGAAGTAGATTGATAAAATAAATCTTTCTCGAGCTTTTGATAAAAATGCAGTATCGTACTTATCCTTATTAATTTAATAGCTAATATATCAATCTTTTATTAATTTTAGTTAATAAAAATTTACTTTTTATAAAAATATTTTAAGAACTATTATATTTTACAATTTATTTTAAAATAACTTTAAAATTTTTAAATTAATATAAATAAATAACAAAGAATCAATAATATAAAATATTTTAATTGAAATTTTAGGACTACAAATCAATTAAATTTGAATATATGATTATATCATTTAAAAGTCCATGATTTGTTGATTTTAAATTAGAATTTTAGGTGAGATGTATAACAATAAAATTTTAAAGAGATAAAAGTCATATTATAAAAGTGTTATGTATAATAATATAATTTTAAATAATATGTATAATAATATAAATATAATTATATGTTAAAATAGAATTTTTATTAAGATTAAAATCACGTCTTACAATAGATTTTTAAATGATATATATAATAATAATATTTTTATTAGAATTAAAAATATTTAAAAAATAATTGTAAAAAATAACATAAATAATAAATCAAATAATTAGTATTAACATGCAACATGTGATACAACTGTAGTTATATTAAATATGAGGAAAAATAAAAAATACATCACTATCCCTCCATATATTTAATATAAAAAGGATAAATAGGAAATGAATTTTATTTCAATCTATATACTAATTTTGATAAAATTAATTAAAAAGAATTTTATCTCAAAACACCAATATTTATTGATTTAATAGAAAAGAATTTGTAAAATATAAATAAATTTTAGATGAAATTGATAAAAATTATATTAATTTTTATTAAGCTAAAATCAATATATATAATCAATTAATAAATAATAAAAAAAATTTAATGTGTAACATTTAACAACTTATCATCATTACATAAACTAGTATATAAAAAATCACTACATAATATGAAAATAAGCATATAAAAGATGTTTTCTTCTTTTTTCTCTTTCTTTTTTAGTATTAATAAATATTTAATTGTTATTTGAATTGAGAAAAATCATTTATATATATATATACGAACAATAAGGTAAGAGAAATATGTATACAAGAAGCTGCGTGGGATACCTTGTTATTAAACTTTTTGTTTTTTTATATTTTTTAATTTTTAGTATATAATACATTATTTCCTATAAAAAATATTTTGAAATTAAAAATTGTTGAATATATTATTCTAAATTAATATTAAGAAAATAATAATTTAAAATTTTGATATTAAATACTTAATATATACTAAAATGATATCTTTTTAGTATATATTAAGTGTCTTTTTTTTATGACTTTTAAAAAAATTCATATTTTTAAAAATAATTTTTTAAAATTCATATTTTTGTAAAAAGAAAATCATCTTTCTTTCTGTATTCTCTTTGCGAAAAATCCTAAAAAAGAAATTAGAATGGAAATACAAAAATCAAAATTAATCATACTCTTATATCTTTCAACAAATAAAATTGTTTTATGATGTTTCTTGAAAATTAGGATAGAAGAATTAAACTTCATATATTTGATAAATAACTGCTTCCAGGATGAACAACGGAAAACCTAATTTTATATTGTTTGGTTTGCCCGATGAATTTACTTCTTTCGAAAAGAAAAAGGATAAATCCAGCAATGTCGTACGTGTGAATGTGTAATGCAAGCAAAGAGAAATTAATGTCGGAAGGTGCATCAGAAAAGTTCTTTTTTTATTATTTAAATAATCAAGGGATGATTGTTTCTTTTATCTTGAAATTCACTCTATTTTCATATTTCATCTTTGATTTTGTTCACATTAGATTCCTCCAACAATTTTTAAATAATTATGAAAATAATAGATTTTATTTTATATTTTATAATAATATTAAGTATTGTTTAAATTTGTATAAAAATAATGCTTCTGTTTAGCAAACATAATGGATTTTTATGAATATTTTTAAAATTAATGAATCTTTAATTCAAATAAACCTAGAATAATTTGAAATAAATATTTTTATACATTAAAATAAACTTAAAGTAAATCTATATACAATTTTTAATGCGTTAATTTTTATAAATTTTTTCAAAAATTTTATTGTATTTGAAAATTTCCAAAAAAAATCTATTTTTTGAAAAGAAATTTCATCATTTTTAACAGATTTGAAAAAATCTCAAACAAATTTTCAAAATATTTCTATTTTAAGTGAATGTAGCTTTTCATATATTTTTGATGATTAGATAAAATTAAAATGATTTAAAAAGTTGCTATAACAAAATAAATAAAAGTATAAATGGAGTATAGAATAGGAAACTGTGATAAACTTAAAGAATAAGAGAAGAAGAAGATGATGTACTAATCCAGTTTGCCATACATGGATTGATACAAGGAAGATTACATAACTCCACCACTGTAAACATATCCATCATTTATTTGTAATGGCCGGCATGCAAGCAACGGCAGAAATGACTTACTAGTTTCTTTTTACTGTTGCTCTTTGTGTTCATCGTATAACATGGAGATGGATTGACAATTATCGATAGTAGTACTCAAGTTATAGGACGATCCGGGGTCGAGCCACTGGTTGATGATGAAGTTTCGTTTGTAGTCTGTTTCTGGGCCGCAAGCGGTGATGTTAAGGTAGTCAACGTACCAGCCTGGACTTGATCCGGTTCCATCAGATACGAGTGTAATAGAACAAACTGGAGAGCTGAAGCATGGTGCTATGCCGATGAAAGCGTCAAGTTTTCCCTTCTCAAAATAGTTGTAGCCTGAGTCCATATCACCCCATTCCTCTAAGTTAGGAATAGATATATTCTTCTTGTTCTGGTCGGTTAGCGTCAAGCTTATGAGTGAATCTGTTCCTGCGAAATTCTCATCTCCTGTCTGTACGTCTATGGTATAGGCACATCTATTTGCCTGGTGCAATTATTTTAACAAAAAATAATTATATAAAACGACTACCTTGTCATAAAGATATATATATATATATACAGTAGAAATTCAAAGACATACAGCTAGGTGGTGGCGAACACTTACCGAAACCTCAACAGTACTAAGGGAGATAGCAAGCAAGAAAACAAAAGAGAGAGAGCATGTCCTGACTGCCATATTTTGCTGTATGAAGAAATGAAAAGCGTTGCCCTGGATGCTCCTACTTTCAGAACAAGCCTGTAAGATCTCCAATACTGTCGAATATATATTATATTTATTGATTCATATATAATAATATAAATTAAATCTAAATAAACATTATGTATCACTTTACATTCAAACACTTTCAAGCTAAGATAGGGACTCACGATAATTACGTTATTTACTATTTAAATTGCATGATGTCAAGCACGACATGTTAGAAGCAGAGCAACTCCTTTTATCCCATTTAGGAAGCTGTTCGGTACCGTGATTTACCTCCTTCACAATTCTGTCGGGTCAGAATGTGGGATTTAGAAGCAGAGCAACTCCTTTTATCCGATTTAGAAAGCTGCTGGGTACCATGATTTACCTCCTTCACAATTCTGTCGGGTCAGGATGTGGGATTCATAGGATGGGGACATCACCTTTTGGTACCAAGAGCAATTCTTTTTATTTTGATAAAGATGCATTTTTTTTCCTTTTCATATTTTCTTATAACAATAAAAAAATAAGTTAATTAAAATTATAAAAAAATAAAAATGATTTATTATTCTTTTATGAATTTTAACAAAAACTATATATTTTGTAGTCTTCACTATAAATGGAAAGAAAAGAGAGAGAAAAGCATAATTAAAGAGTCTATAAAAAGATGTTTGAAATTGAATTTAAAAAAATTAATTAGAAATTTATTTAAACTTCAAATAGTAATAGGAGTATATTTATGTTCTTCTGTATACTTTGGTCTTCCTGTATTGATAAAGCTATTTAAGATATTGGATGTGGTTAGCCTTATGCAGTTCAAACCTAATTTAATGCATTTATGTAAAATCATTATCAACTATAGTCATATTTTCAATAAATATTTATTTAACTTTAAAATAAACTTGATAATTTTCTCATTAAGAATATTTTTATAAAATATTATATTAATAAATGATTATTTTGATATTAGCAAAATAGTTAAAGTGAATAATTAAAAAACAACGTATATAATTTAATCCTCATATTTGTTTAGTATACATATAAGAATCATAGACATTTAATAACAAAAAAAGAGTTCAAAAATTTTGGCAAAGTCAACACAAAGATGAAAGAAAACATATATTTATAAAATTATTTTAATATTATCATCTCATTTAGTTTAATTAATTAATTAATTTTTATTTTGTAACATTTAAATACTAATAAATTAAAATATAATAATGAAATATAGTTACATTATGGATTTCAAAAGACCCATTCATCAATTTTAGTTTTTATTTTTTTATTGTTTAAAAATTACTTCAAATCATGGTTTTAGAAAAGCATTTTCTGAAATATTGTTAGTGACACATTCCATGTTGAGACAGAAGAATGATTTTCCATCTTATTTTTTTATTTAATTTTTATTATAGTCTTCTTTGAAAATATCATTTAGAAAAAATACATTTATATAATAATATCAAATGCACTTTACAAAATGGTACTTTCTAATGGTAGCCAATTTTTTTATAAAATACAGACATTAATTAACTACCAAAATAAGCTACTGCTGGAAAAAATTCTAACCGTCACTACCATTTGTGCTTTTTAATAAAATATTATTTAATCTATTCGGTTAAAATTAAATAATATGATAGATTGATGTATTATATATATATATATATATATATATATATATATATATATATATATATATATATATATATCAATTAATAAAAAAAAAATTTAACGTGTAATATTTATCAACTTATCATAATTACAAATATTAGTATATAACAAGTGAATATATCGATGGCATTTATCGCATTATAAACTCCTGAAGTACAACTACCAATATTATTTGATAAGATGTAATGAATGTGGTATGGATGGTCCTGATTGAATATTTTGGCAAAATTTCTTGCTTACGGTTTCATGGAATTTATTGGATTATAAACTCCTAGAGCCGCCAGCAAACTAAGCGTATGGAGATATTTCTTTCTTTTTTGTATTAATGAAGATTTAACTATTATTTGGATTGAGATTTTCATTTATATATATAATCAAGAAGGTAAAGAAAAATGAAAACAAGTAAATTAATCACATTGATTCGCATATTTATGTTCGACTTTATTCTCATCAGACTTCAACAATTTTTTAAGCATTTTAATCTAAATTTTGCTAAAAAAAATAAAGTTAACATTTGAGAATAGAGTGGGAAATTGTAATAAACTTAAAAATAAGAGGAGAAGATGTTGATATTTTAATGGAGTTTGCGATACATGAATTGATACAAGGAAGATTACATAACTACACCACTATGAAGATATTCATTATTTATTTACAATGGCCAGCATGCAAGCAATGGCAGAAAGGACTTGTTAGTTTCTTTTTACTCTTGCCTTTTTGTGTTTGTCATATAACATGGAGATGGATGGACAATTATCAATGGTAATACTGTTCTGGGGCGGTTCGACATTGAGCCACTGGCTGACGATGAAGTTTCGTTTATAGTCTGCATCGGGGCCGCAAGCGGTGATGTAAAGGTAGTCAACATACCAGCTGGAGCCAAATCCAGTAGTTGTCCTAGATGTGATGAGTGTTATAGAACAAACAGGAGATCCCAGGACTTTTTATATTTTTGATGTAAATAATTTGTTTAATTCTTTGTATGCTTTTCCAAATTATTCCTGTATTTTTATGGGACCACTACTACAAGTAAAAACAAAACTTCTATTTTCAGATTTTTAAAATTACCACGAAATTTGTAATTTCTTACAATTAAGTCCATTTCTCAAAGAAATCTTCAAACTAGGGCTCTGGTATCATTCTTTCGAGTCTACTCTTTCTACTGGCGGAATCAAAAAGTTACTCTAATACTAAACAGTTTTTTCAGAATTTTTTTCTATTTTTTCGATTTTCTTTCAGTTCTTGATATTTATTAAAATATCAAGTAGTTACAACAAAACCTAAAGGTTCTCTGTTCTTGAGAAAATATTCCTCAAACTCACTCTATTTAAGAGTCAATTCGTTTATATTCTTTACTAATTTTTCCAAATTTTTATTTATGGATTCTATAGAAATTTGAAGTGAATTTAAACGATTAATAATTAAATTTAATAACCCTATTATAGGATCATTGTCTACACTATAGTCTAAATAAAAGCATTCATAATGAGGACAATTACTGGTTATGAAAATAATTATGATTAAGGATATACTTTTCTATCAATTCTGCAAGAAAAACACTTCTATAATCACAACTCAATGATCTTCTTTTAGATCCTTAACTTCGTTTATCAATATAAACCAATTCTTATAAAATAATTTAGACATATACCTTCTATGAACAAGGTCCACTTTGCTTTCGCTTTAATTTTTGAGCTTGCCACCCCTTGGGTTGTAAAAGGTTCTTCTGTGCACTAGATTGCCTTACTCTTTTACTTTGCTTCAAGACTTACGAGACACTCCTAACAAACCTGCTTGAAAGGATTTCATGGTATATCGAATGAGAGAATTTGATCTAGAAACCTTATTATGAGATTTATCAATTCCAACGTTCTATCAGCTTCTCTATAGTCACAATAACGATTGTGATGTAAGAAATGATTTTCAAACACACTAATTTGTGCCTCTCTAAGCTCTCTTTTTAGATTTTTCACTTGATAGATGTTTGTGAAATCTAATAGATAAAGTTTATCAATAAAACTTTCAACTATAGAAGGCATAAGAGCTTTGATAATTTCAGAAAGAGGTTTTTATTTCATAATTCTCCTCCTCGAATCAAGAGATCTGAGGAGGTATTTATACAAACAAGCTGGTGCTTTTAGACTATTTGCCAGTACAACACTCATAGTGGAATTTGACATAAAGTAAGTTTATTATTGAAGTTTATCTTACAGCTGTTAAAGTAGCTTCAATAATGTGACCGACACATAAATTATTGAAAATAAACAAAGCAAATACAATCATACAACTGGTGTCTCTGGTCCTGTTTTCCAGCCTTACACACATACTGTTATAAAAGGTAAAGTTTTCTATCAATAATAAGATTCCTTCTTATCTTGATAAAATTTTGTCCTCTTTCAGTGTAGAGGACCAAGCACTTTGTCTGCTTTTTCTTTATTTATGATATTTGTCACCAAGCATCTCAATATGCTTCAGAGTTTGTTGCCTATATGTCCATGTTTTGCATGCCTCCCATTACTTCTTCTCTTTTCTTTTCTTCAGCATCTTTTTTGGCGATTATCTTTCAAAGCTTGAAGGTTTCCTTTTTGATGTTTAAACTATAATCTTTTCTTTCTAATTTCAAATACAGTTCCCTTGTTAAGGATTTTCCTTTGTTGAACTTTGGATCTTTTGAAGTTTAACATCAAAGTACCACATCGACATGAACACTCTACCATTTCCAAAAATAACATAATTGGTGTTGTTCACCTTTCATTTGTGGATATCCTTGAAAGCTTCAATATGAAAAGCTTTGCTGATTTCTTTAGATTTTTTGTACATCCTCCATTTGATCTTCATATACTGTGGATCATGTTTCTGGGTTTTCACCATTTTTCAAACAGAGACTGGACGTATTTCCCATAACTGATAAGGATATCTGACTCTACTATTGATCTTATATTCCAGTATTATACTTGTTATCGAAAACATAATTACTCCTGTTATCTTCTTCAGATAACTTAATCCACCTTTAAAAATACTTGGTAACTCCTCTCTTTATGGATCTTGTAATTCTAGAATATTAGCTATCCTAGAATCCGTAAATCGTAGATTTTCCATCACTTTTTTGGCTTCAATTTGTAAATTAAACCATCCATAACTAGAAAAATGGATATAAGGGTGTACCTTTATGGATTCTCTATACATTCTATCCACTGAATTAATAATCCTGTTTCCAATTGAATATCTGATGTCGTTAGGGAGATAATGATTCAGCTTCCTTAGAATCTTTTCTCTTTCTTCCACCTTTCTAACAAATTCTTCTTCTTTAGCTGTGGGGATATTAAGTATCTTTTCCAGCTGTTTAATATACCCTATAGCTTCATTTATATAGAAACTCATATGGTCTTCCTTTCTCATAATCAAGGCTTCTATAAGACCTGTATGAGTCCAAATTCCTTCTTTTAAAAGATTTTCAGCATCAAACGCTACTTCTCCTTTTCTTGAGAATCAGAAGAATTTTTCATCCTTGAAGGACCAACAACATCTTTCCCTTTAAAGTTGTTTTTAACAAGAATTTCTTCCTCAGCATTCTAAATTTATTTAATAGAATTATCGATTCTTTCAAAGAATTCACCAACATCAACAGGTTCATCTTCTTCAGATGGGATTTTTAATACACTTGTCCATCTTATTGGTTTGACAGACTCAATGGGCTCATCTGCAGGATCTAGCTTGGAGCATCTGACCTAGTACTCATACATTTTTGAAGGTTCTGCAATTAATCCATGGTCTCTTTCTGAACTTAACAGATTATCTTCATCAGGACAGATCTCTGAGGTGTTTTCTTTTTCAGTGAAGTTTTTTCCATTATCATCTTTATTGACTTCCACCTGCATTGGAATGTTAAAAAAATTTTCTTCATGTTCCTTTTTTAGAACTAGTGTTCCTTTAAAGGATTTTACTTGAATCTTTTTATGCTACAACAGTTCTTTCAAACTCGTATTGGCTAGCTTCTTTGGATAACTAGAGGACCAATGTCCTGGTTGTTCATAATACCAACAAAGAAATTCTATTGAAATCTTTACTTTCTTCTTCGTCTTCTGAGGACCAGAGCTAACATTCTCATTCTTTTCTTTTGCTTCTGAGGACATTACTTTCTGGAATGTCCTTGCCTCTTGCATACCCAGTATAACTTGTTTTTATTGCAAAATCAGATAATTCATGAGAAAGAGAATCAACTATTACAATTTTATTTGAAGGAATATATTCAATAACAAACCTATAATAACTAAACCATTCTTACAACCTTAAGAGTCTTGTTTATCTAGCCTCTTTAAAGTTCAAATTCATAGATCATTTAACATATGTTGAATTTATTCTCAAAACAAACTTTTTAGGAGCTAGGAAAATGTAAAATGCTTTCATACCATTTTTATTAGTTAACACTTCCTTTTCATGAATGAGATAACTCATTTCTGACCCCTTAAAAGTTTCAGAAAAATACTTACAGATTTTTTTTGGTTTTGTCCCTTTAATTGTAAGGACTGTTCCTCAGCCATTATCTAAAGCTTCTATTTCTAAGACTAACTCATCTTTATCTGATGGTAAATTTAAACAAGGCAAATTTTTCATTTTTTCTTTTACCATGATAATAGCCTGAGTGTCTTCATCTTCCCAATACCACTGATTTTTATCTTACGTTTCTTTGATATTCTTCCAAAGTACTTAGATAGATTTTTTATAAATTGTTGAGCATAGTTAGTAAGGCCATAAAATCTTTATACTTGCTTCATATCCTCTAGTTTATTAGGGAACATAGAAATCTTTTCAGAGATATGACTTTACAACCATATTTTTTCTTTAGAAATTTCTATTCCTAAAAACTTGATTCGTTCTTTAAACCATTTTATCTTTCTTTATGATAGAATCACTCCTTCTTGTTGGAATATATCAGTCACTTGTTCTAAATGACTCATATGTTCTTCCTCATTTTTACTAAAGACTAACACATCATCTATATAGACTACACAAAACCTTTTTAATGCCTTAAATGCATTATCCATTTTACATTGGAAAATCCTTAGGGCATTTTTTAATCCAAATGGCATGACCAACCATTCATACATTCCTTATGGAACATTGAAAGCTGTAATAGGAATTGATTCTTCTTCCATTTTAATTTGCTGATAACCACTCTTCAAATCAAAATTTGAAAATACAGAGGGTTATTTAAGACTTATCCTATCTATTATATCTCTAGGTGTAAGGATTTTAGAACATCATCTTTAGTTGCCTTGTTTACTTGTCTATAATCTATGACCATTCACGCCTTACCTCTAATTTTTTCTGCATAATTTATAACCATAAAGGCTAGACTAGAATATAGACTTAGACTATCTTTAATTAAACCTTTATTTAGTAACTCAAAAATTTGCTTTTCAAATTTCTCTATCATTTCTTTTATGTATGTGATATTCTTAGCTCTGATGATAGTTTTATGAATTTTCAGTTCTAACTTGGCTTTTATTCCATTTAAAACCCATAACTTTAGTGGATCATCATTAAAATTATTTGCAAGCTTAACTAGGAATTTTTCCCAATTAACTTCAGGTACTTGTATACTTCATACAATATCATTTTTTTTATTGTACTTTGCTTTTGACCTAACTTTTCATACCATTTAATATTATCTAAATTAGTTTTTTCAGACACTTTTCTGAATTTTCTAATTTAAATAATTCTTCTATCTAGTGTTCACCACGCTGGGCTTGCACTCTGAACGCCTGTTCATAGGATAGGACCCACATAATTCAGATATCTTTATAGGATAAAAGCTAAATTTTAATTTAGCTTTTGGTGACTGTAACATTGAAATTATATGACCTGCAAGAGAGATATGATCTGTATCTTGCATAAAAGGGTAATTTTTAAATTTTCCTCTTAAGAAGCAATTTCCTAATATAAGATCTACATCTAAATTAAGAAATTCTAAAAGTTTTTTAATGATGAAACTTTTTCCTTCTATAGTGACAAGAACATGTACTGCATAATGTGTAACCATGTTAATTTCTCCACTTGCCATTCTTAATATTATAGGATTCCACAAAGGTTTCCACCTTTCATTAGGTAATGCATTACGTTGAGCATTACTAATAGTTGTTCCCGTATCTAATAACGCGTCCAACTTGTAATTGTAATAACTTTCAAATTGAAATGAAAGTTCTATATATGAACTGTTACACCCACATTAGAGACCCTAGGAGTTATGCATTTATGCATGTGATTGAGTAGATGAATGGTAGGATTGTTTGATGGACATGTGATGTATTGGAATGCATGATAATGGTTTATGCTTATGTGTATATGTGTTGCTATGAATTGCTATGTATGCTTCTATGTGCTTGATTGTGTGTCGTTGCCTTATTGGGAAGCGTGTCTTCTCGGTTGGATGAGGGATGGCTTGTGTATATGTTTGGGTATGTGTTATGTTAGGTATAGCCCTTATACTGATTAAGGGGCAGATGTCGGAGCGGAGCGGAGAGAGCGAGTGGAGCGTAAGCGCAACGAGCGAACAGAGCAGAGTGACAGATTGATCTTTATTCGGTACGGGACTCTTGAGGCATACTCCGGCTTCTTTTTGGTCGTGTAGCTAGGGTGTGGTAGTAGTTATGCTTGTATTGTATAGTTATGTACTTTTGTATAGCTTTTAGTGGTTATTGTACGCACTCACTTTGTATAACATGTTTAATATATATATATATATATATATACGAGTTCAAATTGCCTGTTATTGTATGTGTATGAGTGTATGTTGAATGGATCCCGGGTTTAAGTTAGCACATCGCGTTGTTTCCACCGCACAACCACCATTAAGCTTAGAGTATGTCCCCATACGACGTGTTTATGAAGGATCCCTGGTGGCACATGCATTGGTCTTCTTTTGGGGACTAGTGTCTGGGTCACAGGAGCATGTCCTCCTGGGTATGGGCTGGGTGTGACATGAACTATAACTTATTTTTTCAAGGTTATATAATTTACGAAATGCCAAGGGATTGGATGAAACCATGTTCCATATTTCCTTAAATGGTATTATTTATTATTGAGAAATTATTTCTAATTGCTTAACAACCTTAGGAATATAAATCGAATGATTTATCATCTTAGTACTTTCCTGATTTTCATCATCATCTGCAAAGATAGGTAGACTAATGTCCTTGTAGCCTATTATCTTTCTAGATGTTTGACCTGCTTCAAAAACTCTAGGAGTTCCTATTCTTTCCTTTGTTAACCTTCTAGGTCTTCTTACTAATGGTTCTTTATCTACAAAAGATGTTCCAAAAATATCTTGCCTAGATTGATCAATTGATCTTCTAAGAAGTATTCTGTCTAAGGAGGTTCTAGATGAGCTTCTAGTTGAGAATGATCTTCTTGAATAAGGATGAGAGATTTTAAAATCTCTTATAGGTTCTTCCAAGTTAAGAATTATACTCTTATTGCTTTGTGTGATTTGTAAAGATCCTATTACTTTTGAAGATTCATTTGGTTCTAAAAGTACTCAAGTTTTAAGCCAACTAACTTCTATAGGATTGATCTCTTTCCTATTAAACTTTTTATAGTTATATGAACCTTCTTCAAACAGTTCTATTACCTTAAAAATGTTTTTCACTGTCACGCCCAGCCCATACCTGGAGTAACATGCTCCCGTAGCATACAGAATGACCTCCCGTATGGAAACCCACTGTATACATTACAATGGATACCTGTACATGTAAAAATAGACGTCATATGGGGACAACAGATAGTATGACGATGAAATCAGTAAACAAAACCAAACATAACCCTGGATAACAACATACATTCAATTGAATGAACATGTCTATAAACAAGTATATTCATTAATATACAAAGGTTTTGATTACAATAACCGTACAAACCACCACCAAACTACAAATACATTACTGCCTCTCTCATATATACAAGCCACAATACAAGGCTACAAAAAGAAAACATGCTTGGTTGCTCCAGACCACCTCGAGACAGGGATTCACTATTGAATCTGCCTCCCCGCTGACGTTAGAAATCACTGCTCTGGGCCTTCTACCGTAGGCTCAGAACCTGCGTTCATCAATTGATAAACGCTGAGTTGAAGACTCAGTGGCACTAGCTATCATATAAACATAAAACATAGACAAACATGTCAAGTAACAGGCAATACGATGTAATGCTATGTTGTCCCATTTTCTTTTCCTGTTCTGTACTCTCTTCCCTCTTTCCTTTTTCCCTTATTGTGCACAATATATTCCCATGTTGAATCCCTATGTACTGGTACTCAACTCCCGAAGGAGGATAACTGTAATCTTGGCCCGTAGGCCCTTTTATTATGCCTATGTCTCGAGACTCAACTCCCGTAGGAGGAAATATAATATACGATTCCATTATGGAATCCTGTAATATATGATCCAGCATGCCTTTCCTCATTTTCTCTTGCTCTACTCAGGCATTCACGATCCCAAATGTCATGAATATGCTAACATGCGAGAGTACCGTATACAAACTCAAGTGGAAATCATAGAACTTAACACATAACAAGCTCATATCATAAAGTGATAGACAATTATGAGAATTCAATCCCCAAACATCAAGCTTTAAGTCTTAATTGGCTTAAACACAATCAAAGAAGTAAAAAGCATCTTAATAGAAACTAGCACTAACCTTATCGAAGTTACTGCTATCGCCTAACCAAGTCTCTGAACTTCTACTCGCGCTAATCCAAGCTCTCACGGTGCAAAACCACTAAGATAGGGTGAGTTCTAGTGTTTAGAAATGTGTGGGATGGTTTTAGGAAAGAAAAGAAGGAAGAAACCTAATGAAAAAGCTAGGTTAAATCCCTTTAAAATAGTATTTTAAGTCGCGTACGGCCGTACCAAATACCTGTACGCCCATACCAACCAAAAAACCCTGATGGACTGATTTTCCTGCGAGTTGTCGTACGCCCATACCACATCTGGTACGCCTGTACGATCCCAAAGTTACTAACAAACCTAAATTCCTACGAGTTGACGTACGGCCGTACAACCCTCTGGTACGCCTGTACGACCTCCAGGACCTCAATTCCCCTGTTCCCTCGAGCTTGGTATGCCCATACGGATATCCGTACGCCCGTACCGCATGCCTAAACTCAGAACATGCCTCAATTGAAGCCCCTAACTCTCCCAAAACCTGTAAAACACACTCCAAAATCAATCCTAACATATCAACATCACTGTCCCTCATCCAATCGAGAATTCACACTTCCCAATAAGGCAATAATGTCACATAATACCATCACAAATACAAGCATACATACATACATACACGTATATACATCATCAATGTATAACCAAACTCTTACACATACAGACCTCTACCCTTATACTAGTGTAAAAACTACTAGGGTCTCAACTATGGGTGTAACATTCACTCCAGGATTTGTAGAGTTTATTAACTGAAAAATAACCCTAGTGTGATACGCTAAATACTTAGCCTGAGAATTCATTCTATCCATCTTATAAGACTTGATTCTTAAAGTTAATGAATTTCTCAAAGTTTTATTGTTCAAAGTCATCAAGTAATTTAGATAACTTTAAAACCAGACTGGACCATTGGCTAAATTAGTCTGAACACCTGATATCAGCTAATCCTTAAATTATTTCTATCTTTTATCTAATACAGTTACTATCACAGGACCATCTGCTAGTAGGTTAAATAAAGGTATTAACCCTACTTGAACTAGTCCTATGTAATATAGTTATATTCATCCTTTGCTTTATTAACCATTTTATTTATCTTGGTTCTGTTAATTAAGGAAACATCTAACATTTCTAGTTCTGTACTAAAAACCTGACTTATCGACTTAGATTGGGAGATATCAACTACTAATCTGAAATTGAATCTAGACTTACTATAGACTGAATTGATATCTACCTTAAGAAACTTCCATTCAAAATAACTTTTGGATGGATCTTCGTATTGATACGATTCTTCATAGATCAAAGCATGATATAAAGGAATTAACTCTTCATCTATAGGAACTTCTTCATTTATCATCATGAAAATTTTAGCTGTCCATAAATCAAATTTATCACTATCAGATTCATATTCAGATATTACTTCATAAACAAAATCTATTTCTAAATTTATATCAGTCAATTCATCTATTGGTTCATAGATTAAATTTTCTTCTTCAAAAAATATTTATCGTAAATTTTCTCTCCTACTCTTCTTTTAGGGACAAGTATCTGCGTTGTGGTTTTTCGATCCATAAATCCAGCAACAGTTACAGTTACTCAGAGGTTTTCCTTTTGGACATTTAGGTTCCTTACCATGTTTTCTTTTAAATGCTTTTATCCTATCTTTGTCCTTAAGGTTTGTCCTATTTCTAATGAACCTAGAAGGTTTATTAAATTTTCTTTTTACATCTCTATCAATTCTAGATATTCTTCTCTTCTTATTCCTTTAAATCTTTTCTTTGAAGAGTATCTTTTCTTAGATTTTCTAAAGCTGAAGGACACCTATATCTTCCAGGTACATAACCAATCTCGGAACAACAACTTTTATTTAAGTAAGGAAGACACTTTGCATCTTGTTGTATTCTTCCTCCTAAACCATCTATCACTTTATCTTCATTTAGGAGAAGTTGAAAAGCCATTTTTGCTACTTCTAGCCATGGTTCTTGTAGTTTAGTAAAAAATAATTCTAACATGTAATTTTACACTACAAAATCTAAGTTATAATAATATCTTTAAAATTCACATGTAAAGTTATCAAAATAACACATGTCACAGATTTGTAGTTTCATTAGGGCTATTAAAGATTGTTCTTTTTCTAATGACTCTATTGATAATGAGAAACCATAAAATTCTCTTTTAAAGGCATCTACAATTATGGCTAATACAACATATGTTATTATTTCTTTAGCAATTTCATCCTTAATTGAGGTATGAGTTATTAAAGAGTCCCAATATTTTTGAACACTTCCTACCATTGTTGCTATACATAATTCATAAGCACCTTGAGGGGTATATTCAACAAATTTTATTGTAAAGTAGATCATGGTTATTCATTCATCAATCCTTTTTAAAGGATGTTTTTCACAATCTAAATTTAAAAAGACTACAGGATTGATCACCGGTCTCAATTGGTTATTCCTAGGAATGAATTCCTATTTTATTGTATGAGGATAATTAGGCCAGTAAATTACTGTAGATATCAACTCATTAAACATTCCACCATCTATATGAATAGGACCTTCTTCTACCAGTCCTAATGACTTCTTAAGATCTTGGACTAAATTTGATTTGTCTAAATTAGCCATCTTTACCTTAGGGTCGTTTATATATGGGACCATTTTTTCTTTTCTTATATTTTCTATATCTTTCTTTATTATGATTCCCATTGGTTTTTTCAAAGACCTTCCTCTTTTTAGAGCATTGAGCCTTTCATTCACCAATTTTCCTATTTCTTTTGCTAATGCTTGTCGTTCATTTGGTGAATTTATCTCACCTCTGTGAAATCTTTCTAAGAGTTAATTCACTTTATTTTGGACATTTTCAAAACTTGTTAGTCATGATTTTGAAGGACTATTTGATTTTGAGCTCTAGATGTTTCCACCCATTAATCAGTTGATTAATAATTCTTCAAATTAAAATTTTAATTTTAATTTTAGGCTTATTTATCAAGTTTTTTAAAATATGGGCCAAATCTGTAAATATTAGAAAGTTGTTATCTTTGACTTTTTTGAATTACCCAACTTTGGAATTTTTAAAGTCTTTGCACTAAAAGTGGAATTTTCTTTTTTATTTATCCTAAAACGGTCAATTGCCCGGAGATCCCAAGCATGGTGCAATACCGATGAAAGCATCAAGGTTTCCCCTCTTAAAATACTCGTAGCCAGGTTCTATATCACCTCATTCCTCTAAGTTAGGAATAAATATACTCGTCTTGCTCTGGTTGGTTAGCATCAAGCTTATGAGGGAGTCTGCTTTTCCTGCATAAAACACATATCTTAGTTGTATCTATATGGTATAAGCACATCTATTTGCCTCTTGCAATTATTTTAGCAAATAATAATTATATAAAACAACTAGTTAGTCATAAAGGTACACATATATTAGTAGGTGGTGGCAAAGACTTACCAAAATCTCAACAATACTAGGGAAGATAGCAAGCAAAGAGAATAAAAGAGAGAAAGCATGTCTTAATTGCTATCTTTTCCTGTGCGAAGAAATGAAGAAATCATCAAATTTAAATATATATTAAACCTTAAATATTATTATATTATATTAATTAATTTAATTTATACATAAAAATGTTATAAATTAAATCTAATAAAATATTCTATATCCATTCACATTCAAGCTAAAATATGGCCTCATAGTAAAACATGTCTTGTTGTACTAACTAATTGCTTGATTATTTACCATTGACATGATATATAATACCCATATTATCTATATGATTTTGACCTTAAATTGCATGATGTAGAGCATGAAATGTTAGAACCACAAAAACTCCTTTTCATTTTGATAAAAGTACATTTCTTTTTTCCTTTTCATAATTCATCAAATAAGTTAATTAATATTGAAAAAACATTTTAATAATAACTAATAAAAATTATTATTGAAGTTTATAACCAACTTTAATTTATTATAAATTTAATATAGATAAAGAATTTATTTTTTTGCATATCATGAATTTAATATAAATTAATATTTTTAAACATTGAACTTGATTGATTTTCTCAAATATTTTCTTTGATATTTATATCTTTTTTTATTTTTTTCATTTATCTATATTCAGATATTGTTGTATTTTAAAAGCCTCTTTTATCTCATATCTAAAATATAAAAATATAACTTTATGTTTATTAATAACACCCATTCCTTGGACCTTTAAAAGGTATGGTGGAGGGTTTAGCTTTATGCACATGAGAACTTGAACCAAAAGCCTAATCTAGGTGAATTTTCCACCTCCTTGTGCACAAGCATTTGTAAACACAAATGCCAAAATTCCATAGGTCTTAATGTTACATTATTCTTTTTGCTTCTCACATTATTCTTACCATAATTTTCAAAATTTATTCTCATAATCCAACATTCTTTTCATTTCATCTCTTATAAATACTATATATTGAGAATGCAAAACATATTATCTACTACTTGTTCTCCTTCTTTGCTTGATACTTACCAATTTCTTGCTTCTTACTTTTAAGTAAAAGAACTTGTTTTATTCTTAGGAGGATTTATAAAACTAGTGAACTAGTTTTTGAGGGTAGTGACTATTTTCATGACTTGAGTTACTTTCTGTTCAGTTCAAATCCTTACTTATAATAATCTCAAAAGATATTATGGATTCTTTTACTATTATCAATGCTTTTTCTTCTCCTTTTGATGTTACTGCCAATCTCCCTATTGCATCTAATGTTGCCACAACTACCAATATAATTACTAATGTCTTGTTTACTTTTAATGTTGCTACCAACATCATTATTGTTCTTGCCACAACCATCATACCTCCTATTTCATATGCTAAACCCATTCTAAATGTTTTATAAAATTGAGATTTTCAATTATGACAACTTTAAGAGATGGCAAGAGCGTGTTTTCTCCATACTTGATTTACATGGAGTTGTCGTTGTTGTCACCAAATCTAAGTTAGATGAATCAAAGATCGATCCTTCTATTATCAAACAAGTTCAACTTTGGATTCATGAAAATAAGGTATATTGAGATACTATTATTAGTACGTTGTCTAATGAATTATTCAATATGTATTGTTCTTACAAGGAAGCAAAAGAAATTTAAGAATCTATGCTCACTAAATACAATGCAGAAGATGCTAGCAAATAAAAGTTCATCATTGGAAAATACTATAGATAGGAGATGGTTGATGATAAAGACATAAAGACATAAATGAATGAATATTATAAATTGCTTAAACATCTCAAAGCTAAAAATATTCTTCTGCTTGGTGAGTTGCTTATTGAAAAGTTACCTACTTCTTGAAAATGACTACAACAATAACTTAAACATAAACATAAGTAGTTGTCCTTTATTGATCTTATCATACATATCATAATCAAGGACACCAATCAAAAAGAACTCAAAACTGCCAAAGGAAAGGAGATTGTTATAAAGAAAAATGCATTGCAATCCAAGAGGCTATCCATTAAAAATGTTCGAACATAAACCTAATTGTAAGCCTAAAATGCAAATTGTGTTTAAGAAAAAAGGAAATTGCTTTATTTGTGAGAAGCTTGGACATCATGCACCTCAATGTAGAAAACATATGATGAGAAATGACAATCTTGTTCAATTAAAAGCAAATCTAGTTAAAATAAAAGATATTATTGTTATGATCATTTCTCAAATTAATCTTGTGATTGATGTGAATGAGTAGGTGATAGACTCTAGTGCTACAAGGAACATTTATAGTAGCAAAAATGCTTTTTCGTCTTATAACCAAGTTAATGAAAGAGAAGAAACAATATTTTTTAGTGATCCAAGGACTGCTCCAGTTCTTGAAAAAGGTAAAGTTCTTCTTAAACTCATATCTAAAAAAGATACTAGCTCTCAAAAATATATTGCATGTTCCTAACATTCGAACTAATTTGATTTCTATAGGATTATTGGGAAAGGTAGGGAAAATGTATTTTTGGAGTCTAATAAAGTTATGCTTACCATAAATCGTGCTTTTGTGGGAAAAGGCTATTGTAATAATGGTTTATTTTTACTAAACATTGTTAAATTGATTATTAATAATAATGCTATTTCTTTTCCTTACTTGATTGATTCTTTTGATATGTGCTATGGTAGGTTAGGATGTGTTGGTTTATTTTATATTAATAAAATATTATCTACTTGTTTAATAAGTAACATCAACAATGAAAATATGGATAAGTGTGAAATATGTGTTGAAACTAAACAAACTAAAAATTCATGTGCATCTATAACTAGAGAATCATAATTATTAAGTTTAATATACTAACTTAAAAGGCTTAAAGCAAACTATGACTAAAGATGGTAAGAAATATTATGTGACATTTATATATGATTATGCTAGGTACACTAGAGTATTTTTATTAAGGAATAAAGATGAGCCCTTTAACATGTTTCTTATTTATAAAAATGAAGTAGAAAATCAATTAAATAAGAAAATTAAAAAGATTAGGTCTGATAGAGAAGGTGAATATATATCATTTAATGATTTTTATGAAAGAGAAGACATTATTCATGAGATAACTCCATCATATTCATATGAATCCAATGGTATAACTTAAAGGAAGAATAGAACTTTAAAAGAGATGATAAATTGCATGTTAGTTAGTTCTGGTATACTTGATAATCTTTGTAGTGAAGCTATTTTATCTACTTATCACTTATAAAATAGAATCTAGTACAAAAAAAAAAACCAATAAGACCCCTTATGAATTATGGAAATGTTATCCTCCCAACTTAAAATATTCAAGAATGTGAGGGTGTCTTACCAAATTATTACTTCTTGATCCTAAGAAGAGGAAAAGAAATTATAAAACTTTTAATTTCATATTTATTAAGTATACTCATCATAGTGTTGCATATAGATTTCTTGTGATTACAAGTGATATGATTCATTGTAACACAATTATTGAGATTAAAAATCTTGAGTTGTTTGAAAATGTCTTTCCTTTTGAAATTAAAGAAATTTCAAGTGAACCTACTGTCTAAAATAATTTTGATAATGTTTGTAATAATGATTTTAAAAATGAATCTCTAAGAAGAAATAAGAGATCAAGGAAAGAAAATTCTTTTAAAAGTAATTTTTATACTTATCTTGTAGAAAATGAACCTTTAATATTTTCTAATGTCGTTACTTCTTCTGAATCATAACTTTAGAATAAAGCCATTAAAATTGAAATGGATTCTATCTTAAAAAAACTTGGGAGTTGGTCAATTTACCTTTAGGAGTTAAACCAATTAGTTGCAAATACATTTTTAAAAGAAACCTTAAACTTAATAGTTTAATTGATAAATGTATAACAAGACTTGTTATGAAAGGTTTTACTTAAAAATAAGGTTTTGACTATTTTGATATATTTGCTCCTATGACTAGAATCTCGTCTATTCAAATTTTAATTGTCTTGCCTTCAATTCATAAGTTTTTTATTCATTAAATGGATATTTAAATTGTGTTTTTAAATAATAATTTAGATGAAGAGATTTAAATGGTGTGTAATCTAAAGGGTGTGTAGTACCTAGAAAAGGAGAATAAAGTTTGCAAATTACTTGGATGTTTATACAATTTAAAACAAATTCATAAACAATGACATAAAAATTTTGATCAAATTTTATTAGTTGAATCTTTAGAAGTTGATAAATGTATTTACACTAAAACTTATGATTATGATTATGTGATTATATGTTTGCATGTAGATGATATGCTTATTTTTTATTCTTCCATTGATGTAATACATAGACCTAAAAGATTTTATCTTCCAAATTTGAAATGAAAAGTATGGGTGAAGTGTGATTTTGGATTTTAAAATTGTAAGGAAGGATGGTAACATATTGGTATCCCAACATCATTATATTGAAAATTTCCTTAGAAAGTTTGGACATTTTGATGTTAAACTAGTGAATATCTCTTATGATTATAATTCCTAATTAAAGAAAAACTATGATGTTCTTATTGCTCAATCTAAATAAGCATAAATTATTAGAAGTTTTTTTATATTTAATGAACTTTTCTAGACTTTATGTAACTTATATCATGGGCAGATTGAGCAAATTAAATCGTTGTTATTACATTAGTGAGACTTATGCGATATTTGAGAGGTAGGATGAACTATGGTATTCTATATCATGAATTCCTTATTGTAGTAGAAGGATATAGTGATGCAAACTGCATCTTTAACTTTAATGAGATAAAATCTACTAGTAGTTATGTATTCACTTTAGGTGGTAGTGTCATAATATAACAATTAGCCAAATAAACCATCATTGCTAAATTTACTTTGGAGTTAGAGTTTATAGCTTTAGAATTGGCTATTGGTGTAGCTTTAGAATTGGCTGGTGGTGAAGTTGAGTGGTTGAAAAAATTCATAGAAAATATTCCATTAGAAATAAAATAAATACCTTCTATGTCTATGCATTATGATTGTCAAGCAGCAATAACCATTGCTAAAAGTAGAGCCTTCAATAGTAAGAATAAGCACATTCATTTAAGATATAATGTGATGAAACAACCGTTGAAAGATGAAATTATTTTCATAAATTATGTGAAGTCAGAAGTGAATTTGGTTGATCCTTTGATTAAATCTTTATGAAGAAAAATAATTGATAAAATGTCAAGGGTAATGAGTCTTCAACCAATTTAGAAGTTAATCATGATGGTAACCTAACTTATATGATTAGAGATCCTATGAGATAGGTTTGTATGGATAATAACAAGTTAGGATTAATTCTATTAGTATAAATTTCATATCATTTCCTATGATGTAAGAAATGTTATACTATATTCAAAAGGAGGATGACTTGATAAACTCTTAATGATTATCATATTCCTTATGGATGGTGTGTAAAGTGCAATACATACTTGATGAAAATCACCTATATGAATGTGAATTGGAGTTGCTTCTATGAAACTTTGATAAGGTTTCTAGAGCATTCATGAAATGCTAGGAAAGCGCATGACCTTTTAGCACAACATCATATTGAACAATAAATTTATCTAAATATAATGTGATGGATGAGATATCTAACTTGTAATAAGAATTATTGGTTCATAAAATCTATATACTTCATCACTTATTTTGTAAGTTATATTTAATATATCTAAATCTAGTTCATAGTCCAAAAGACACTAGTTTCAATATATTATATATTCAATAGAAAAACTAGGAAGCATTTCTTTAATAAGTCTATTGAAATATGTGGAGGGATTGTTGGGACATTGAGCTATTTCAAATGTTTCCTATAACATCTTGTATTTTATAGGATAAAATAACATAATATATATTGAAATTATATGTATATATGAGAATTTAAATAAAATATGTTATATGTATATATATATAATTAATTAAATCAATATGTTATGGGTATATATATGTAAAATTATTTGAATGATGTAGATCATTTATAAATTTATAAATGTTAGTATTATTTATATAATATGTGTTTAATTAAAAATTTGATAAATTAAATTATTTTATTATTGGGTTAATAGTATTAGGTTCAAATTGGTTCAAATATAATAAATAATATATATATATATATATATATATATCTCTATGTATATAAATAGTCACTATATATATTAATAAATAAATAAATAACATATGTTGATTTAAGTTAATTAATTAATTAAGTAATTAAATAACTTAAATTATACAATAAATATATATATATATATATATAAGCATCATGCAATGGGAAAAGTATTGTAACAAATTTGGCTACAAAGAAAGCAAACACAAAATTAGAAACAACATGGGAGAAGGGGAAAAAAATCAAATTTAGGGATTTAAATGAAGTAAATTCTAGAATTTCATATTAAGGGAGGAATAAATCACATATGTATGTTAATTAAATTTAATTATCTAGAATTGAATACTTTAAGGTAGTATTCTTGATTAGGGATTTAAGTTTTGATATTGATTGTTGATGAATTGATATATTTTTTAAGAGACGATCTAGTTACATATATATCATGTATAAATTAGATGAGTTATTGATTTTAAAGAAATTATTTAATAGATTTATCTTGAGAATTAAATGAATATAGTATCAAAATATGTATCTTGGGAGTATGGAATAAATATTAGATCATTAGGATAAATTGTTTCAGTTAATTATTTGATGTTAAAATTGGAACATATTTCATAGTGGTTTTGCGAAATTCATAATTGATTTCTAGGAATATTTCTATGGTGAAATTTTAATATATTTTGGTTTAATGAGTCTAGTTTTTGTGATAAAAATTTAAGATCAATTCAAACTATTTATGATGAATTGCATTATGGTCATTCAATAAATTAAGTTGAAACTCCATTATATGATTTTTAATGAATATAGTGTCTGGTGAATCATAAGTAGTTATTACTAGTTCAATTTATAATTCTGTGTGAATTTTTATAGTTTGGTAATGAGTTATATAAAATGTGTAAATTAATTTGTATGGATTACAAGCATGAATACATGATTGTTTTATTAAGAAATCATATGATGATTCATGCAATAAATTTCAGTATCATGTATTTAATTGTATGATTTAAGCTTAATAAATAATTTATTTTAATTTTATTAGAAACTATTTTGATGACTTTAGATTAAACAATGTAAAATATTAGTTGAAATTTAATTAAGAAAAATTAGATTTCATAAAGAAAAGTATTAAATATTCATAAATAAATATGTTATTATAATGTATGTAAATGAGATTTGTATTATGTACGGTTATAGATGTTGGTTTGGGAGGTACTGAAGAAATGTCTAATCCACGATTATCGAATATTCACACCTACATACAGGTGAAGGATTATATATACTTTAATTAAAGTTAAATGTATGATACTTGATAATATATTTATGTATATGATACATGAATAGAAGTCGAGGAATAATTGATTGTTATGTTTGCTCATGCGCATTACATGATCAACTTATGGTTCTTGTTTATCTATTATGTTATATACAATTAATTACTTATTCACTGTATTAAGTGTTTATGTTGTATAAGGATAAATGTAGTGTGTGACTTGGTTGTAATGATGTATCTTTGTTTTGATCATAATGTTATATGTTACAAGATTACAAACTATATGATTACAAGCTTATAAGGTACCTTATTATAAGATTACATTGTTACAAGATACAAGACTTTTATTATTGCATGATACATGTGCATATAGTTGATTTTTTTATGAGGTTATATGGCTTGCATTGTTGTGCAATCTATTTGAATATGATGAATTAAGTTATTGTTAGGTATAGCTCATATATTGATTAAGGAGCAGATGGGAGGTTCATGAGTTGTGGGTTGGGGGTGCGGGGGCGGACCCCCCGCGGTACGGTATGGGTATTTTGGTAATTATACCATTTAGGGTTATTATTAAATACAACTGTAAATGTAACCTATTTGGTTAGACGATTAATAAAACAGCCGCTCATCGCTCCCGAGGACGTAGACACATTGTCGAACCTCGTTAAATCTTGTGTTCTTACTTTTTCTTTCTTGTTTTCGTCTTAATCCTGTGTTTTCTAGCCGGAGTTTCTCAATAAGTGGTATCAGAGAAGGTTGCGATGGCTATGTCAGGAGGTGCGAAATTCAAAGTAATGAAATTTAATGGTCATGGTAATTTCGGATTCCTAACGAATAAACTGTATCTTAAGCAGAGGTTGTATGGGCTAAAGATGCAAGAGGGTAACGACCTAGCACAACATGTGAATATCTTCAATCAAATAATCACTGATTTAGTGCAGCTGGATGTGAAGATTGAGGATGAAGACAGGGCAATTATTCTGTTGTGTTCATTGCCTTCTTCTTACGAGCATATGGTAACGACCCTTACGTATGGGAAAGAAACAATCAAAGTTGAGGAGATTACTGCAGCTTTATTGGCTCACAATCAG
>CANYBF010292396.1:0-19342 GCA_948192965.1 Dalechampia spathulata
CTTCCCTATGCCATGAAACCGGACTTAAGTGAACTTCAACCTAACTGTGTGTGATTTGCGCTTTTATTAAAACCAGATAAAGTGAAGATGATAATACGGAATACGAATAAAATCGAAATGCCGAACCCAACTCTGAAGAAATTCGGGCTACTTTCCCACACAGGAAGGCTCGGGTTTACATTTTCCTGGTTTGTTTAGTTGCTCAATTGAGTTGACTAGATAAGCCGGGTGGCGACTCCACGTTATTTTCTCGACGCGATCTATCTAGTTCCTGCAGTAACTCAGGGGTCAATACTTTCGAGAGCCAGCACCACGACATCTCACACCAAATAGCGTGCAGCGCTCCCACGTCCGGGATGCGCTACTCTCACAAGGGAACTGAACTCAACTTGTCTTATAAATCTTAATTTATATAAATATATTAGCATCTCCCTTTTGTGTCCTTTATATATATATACATATATATATATAACTATGCCTCCTTTATTCCTCTAAAATGTCATGCTAATGAATTATGATGCATGACTTTATCATATAAGAAACTATGTAATGTTGGTATAGTTGTAAATAATAATGACTCAAAATACATTAATACGTCACATATCCAATATCAATATAAAATGTTTAAATATCTATAACACCTTGCATTACAAAGCTTGAATCAATAATAATGGCACAATAATGAATCAATAATAATCCAAAAATATCCATATATCATATAACCATCTTTAATGAATAATAATTAAATACACATAATATTTTACATTCCAAAGCTTGAATCGTCAAGCTTTTTATTTTACATGCAATTTCATTCACAATATAACTATTATTAGGCATAAACCTATTTTAATTTAGCCTTTATCTATATGTAAAATAAGTGTGGTGGCTCCTTCATCATCTTTGCTTATTTTCTTAATATTAAAATCTACTAATTTAATTATTTAAATTAATTATTCATTTGAGTGCATATATCATATATACTAATTATTTAATATTGAGTCATTCAACATTTTAAATCTCATCATTATTTCATTAACATTGATTACTTTGAATAGTTAATGTATATTCATTTATAATTATGACGAAATCACAAATCCCTTTTAAACTTATGCCTTATAATTAATCACATGTAAGTAAGTTTATTTTTAGGCATTTGTATTCCTTGGACCAATAATTAACGTGTAACTATGTTACTTTTAGGTAAATTAGCTACAATTACAAATGTTCTAAGCATTGCACATTCAACTTAAAAATACTACCTTCTTAGTCATGTAAATAGTAGTTTAAACAACAAACTTATTAGATTATTTTATTCATTAAACAACAAAATTTCATAAATATCCAACTACACTACATGTCCAAATACCTTTTTTCAAATGGTTCTTATCATGTTGTAAGTGCATAGCATGACAATTAGTGGGACTAATATGTTAAATTAGTGCTTAGTTGAATCAACTTCCAGCTTAAGCATAAGTAGGTGTGTGGCATAACTATCAACATTCCATCCACTATACACATTTTCAATAACATTAATTCCTACTAACACTCAAGAAAAGTTGGAAAGTCAATATTTGAAAGTTTTTTTCCAACAACTGCCTTCTAATAAAAATCATGGAATCCAATTATTTAGCTAGTTAAGCTTGTATTACATCCTAATAATCAAGCTTATTTAGTCTTCCCCAACTTTCATCATGTACCTTAGTATTAGAATAGATGTCTAATCAGGTCATTCATTCAGTATTTCATACAATAAGTTGGTATAAATTTTAGGATAAAGTTATTATCCACATAACTTGTAACTCTAAATAGTGAATTGGATTCTTTAACCACATAATATACATGTGTAGGAGGTGGAGAAATATTAAGTGTAGTCTAGAATTAACATTCTTATAGTTTAATGGAGTTTGTTGTGCACGTAAACTAGTACTTGCCATCAATTTAATGTAATAACCTTCAAGATCAATTGCTATTACTATTGCCAACATACTCAACTTAAATTTAGTTATTAAGGTAGATATATATTATACCAAAAATCGTTTCAAGATTGTAATGAGAGATGTATTTCTCTTTCTTAAACTCAAAATTTAATTTTTTCTTAAATTGTTATATGAGTATATACATATGTGCATGTCCATTTCAGTTAGTATCCAACTTCAACTAACAATTTAATTCTGCTAAATCCAAGAGTCAATAAATTAAGTCCTATTAATTATGAGTTGCTTAAGTCCTCCTAATTCTTGATTGGATTAACAATTTCATCTCTGTTTCTAGGTAATTAATGTTCTTGTCTTTTCTACATCATCATGGTATGAATAGGAAAGAATATTAAGTTTCAAGGAGGACATGTTATTTAGCTCAACAATTGGTTCATTAACTCAAGAAGGTTGGCATTATTCAATACCATTTTCAGCTACAAAGACATATGGACCAATAATATTTTAAATGATTGCTTTATTGTTAAATTTGTAGCTTATAGCTGATGTGAATGACATAATGTTTTAAGGTGGAATTCCATAAGCAAACACATCAACACATGTAATTATATTAAGGATTTAATAGTTATGGAGTTACTATTATAGGTCAGATTCAAATCACCTTCAAGATTTTGATTACAACATCTAACTCATTAACTAAAGTTTAGCTATTTCATTACCTAACTACTTAGATTCATTAGACTAACTACATAAGATATTCATATTTAGAGACACGTAAGTCATCTCCTCTATTGACATTCATAGAAATAAGAGCAACATTCACACATTATACTCCTCTAAGGTAGAGCGTACAAAATTAAGATTTTAGTTCTCTCTTGTATTAATAATGTTTTAAGTCATACACTCACTAAGCAACTAAGAAAACAAAGCATGATGCACATCGAAGTAAAGGTATCCTAAAATGATTTATTTAAGGCAAGTTTTGGTAGTATGGTTCTTCTTCTTTAAAGTGTTATCCCATCAAAATAAATAGATTAGTTTTTCCTATAGATTCTTATTTTTTTCATATGGGGGATAATGATTCCATCAAAGTTTATGATGTTGATATTTTCCCAGGAAGACCTTTTTTAACCACTACTAAGATAAAGATAGATTCTTTTATGATGCTCTAACCATAAAGTTTGATAGGGAAGTGGTTAAATTTATTATGTATGAAGCTATGAAAAAATCCTTTAATGTGTTTAATCTATGTTAAATGAATATCGTCAAACCTCTATCATAAGAAAAGTTTCATTTTCATTAGGTAGATGATCCATTATATATAATTAATATTGATAATGTTTTAAGTGATCGAATTTTATTTGAAAAAGTAAGTGAGATGGAGGGTAATAAACCAATGTATGGTATTGTTCTAGAAAATGGTTTATTTAATTATGATAATAACTTTTCATTTTCTATGTTACAAGTACCTAAAAGGAGATTAATATATTATCTATCTAATAGCTTGCTGGCATAATGTTTGAACAATATTTATGGAAGAAGAAAGAGCTGTCTTAGAGGAATAAGAGTTGTGGATAGAATAATGAGGCTTGCGCATACTGTCATAAGCCATTTAATGAAAGATATAAGACTTACGAATTCAATAAGGTTACCTTAAGTAACCTAGCTTTCTTTAGATAAAAAGAGGGAAGTTTAACTAAAACTCTAAATTAGAACTAAGTTTTTCTATCCTTCTTTTAATTTGCATGTGTTATGCTAAAAACATAGTTATAAAAGTTCTCTTTATTTTTCTTATTCATTAAGTTTGAATTTAGTTAATCATCTTCTTCTTTTTCCTTTTATTTTATAATTTCTTTTGTTAAGTTTCATTTTTTTACAATTGTAGAACTTGAAGATTTTAAGATATGGGATTTAACTAGAAAAATGGTGTATTTAAAGGGAGTTAACTTGTCATTTTTCTTTCAATCTTTTATAATATAACAATAATAAATAATAAATAAAGGAAGAAAAGGATAATTATAAAATGATAATATAACTTATTGATTTTATAATTTCCTTTATCAGTCTTCTTCTTTTTAGGTTTTCATTATAATTTTGTTGTAATCCTTAATTCATACTTTAGGGGATTTTGCAATTTCAAGATGGTTATGACTAAAAGAGGATATAGAGTGACATCAAAGGAAATCCCTTTTTGAAGCACCAGTATGAGAATCCTTGACTTCCACTTTCATTGATTGACCAAGATTTTGATATTGAAATCATTCTTTGCCATATTATGGCTTCCTCTGATATTGATCAAAGAGTTACATGCAACATGATGAGCCTTATTTTGCACTAAAAGGAGGAGTTTTAAAGGATGTTAGAGGTACAATGTCATTCAGACCACTTATTTCTTAGATAGATCCTCGTAGTCAAGAGTAATAGTGGTTTACAGATACCAATTTCTAAGCTAAATAGATGTCTTAAATTCTTAAAAACAAGAATAACTAAGGAACAAAGTCTTTAAGAGGAGGCATACATATAATCTGCATCACAACCTGCTGCTTGAACTTCTTCCATGGCTCCTCTCTTGCTAATTTATGAGCAATTTCTTTCCTTTTCTTTTCACTATTATTTATTTGGTTTGCCTTGTGGTTGATATGAATTCAAATTGAGAATAATATGATGATTAAATGTAAGGGAGTAGAATATGGTTTTCGCTGCTACAAATTTTTACTACTCTTAATATTGTTAATGTTATTATTAATATAACTACTGCAAATTTTTCTTTTTTTTTTAATTTGGTCATTGATTTTCATCATATTGAAACAATTATTTTCTTTTCAATATCCTTATTTATTCTTTAGGCAATCAACATGGATAGTGAATCTTGTTTTTCATGTGTTATGTAATAAATTTTTACATTTTAACTTGTAGATGGAATGCATTTTTTTACTAAGAATCAATTTTACTTGTCAAATCTGTTAATACATTATAGTCACTTAATTTTACTTACTAAGGTATTTATGTATTTATTATAAACTTTTTTGAGGCATCCAATGATTATAAAGAAAAAATAAATGTCTTTTTTAAATTATGATTTACCAACATTGATCAATGCAAATGGTATGATACTTGTGTGCCTTAAGCTAATTTTGTTTATGAAAAAGGTTGATGTTGGGACAACTATACCATTATAAGGTCATTAATAGTTTGACAAATGCTGTAAAGAAAGATGACTTACCGTCATTAATGGGTTAGGTGGTTTAAGCCTAATGCCCCTTAAGCTACTTTTATGTATGGAGATGATTAATGTTGGCAAAGTGAACCCCCTTAAGGGCTAACTAAATGATCAAAATAAAGTCTTTAAAAATAAAAAGAAAAAAGTAAAAAAGTAAAATAAAAAGAAAAAATCAAAACTCCCTAGTTCCTTTATAAATTTTATGTTAAGTTAGAGAATTGATTTATCTTGGAAGGTTGAGTTTGTTTTTGCTATGTATTAACATTCTAAATAATGCATGGTCATTAAATTTTCAAACTATGTATTTCTCACTTAAGGGATTTTTTTGGTTCTTGTTATATATATACATGAATGGAAGGTTGCTATGAGCATTGGCTATATTTGAATGTCATTTTAAGTTATGAAGTTACTATTATCGAAGTTGTGATCATATGAGTTTAGATATTAAGGAAGGAAGAATTGTTATATGTATGCTTAAGAGCAAGTACATGATAAGTGTGGGCCAATTTAATAAGATGCATTTTATGCAATATTTTGCTAATATTTGACTTAGTATTCGAACATAATATTGTTAGAACTATTTTGCTTGAGGTGATTTTTTGATTATGCAAGTTGGTTGGCTGGAAGATAGAAAATCACATCATTTTCTATGGTTTAAGATGGCTTTATTATAATAAGATATCAAATAAGAGACTATGGACATAAGTTAAAATCACAAGCTGGGAAGCAATATTTGGATCATGCAAATGAAGTTTGAATTTATATTTTTTTAAAGTTAGAAATTAGATCTTTTAATCAATTTGGAAGATAAGATTTGAGGAAATAGTTATCTTAGAATTTATTATTTATTTTAATCACTTTTTCACTCTATAAAAAGGGAGGCTTGTTCCTTTTATAAAGGACATTATTTTCATTATAATACCATTTCAATTTCAATGGTTTTCTTTAGGTTTCTAGAATAATGATGCTAGACTAAGAAATTCTTAGTCTCAATTGAAAGCTAAATCAAAATTTCTATGTTTTTACATATGAAATCTATTTATGCAAAATTTCTTAATTATTTTTTATTTATATTCTTCTTGTTAACTCCACTTTTTTTGTATTTCTTGTATTTGTGTAAAAAGATGTTACATATCTATTTGATTTATAAATCATCATATAACTTATCAGATACATAATTATCTTTCTAATCTATAATCAATGATAACTTAAGATGTCATTATTCCTAGCACGAGTTTCAACT
This sequence comes from Dalechampia spathulata, assembly GCA_948192965.1. NCBI lineage: Eukaryota > Viridiplantae > Streptophyta > Magnoliopsida > Malpighiales > Euphorbiaceae > Dalechampia > Dalechampia spathulata. Next base: position 6,398 of record CANYBF010292396.1, read on the forward strand.
ACCTTGTAGAATAAAGTAATCTAGCTTGAAGAAGTCAAGTGTCTTGTTGGTTAGTTAAAACTGAGTGCCTATATTTCTTAATGCGATTATTGAATTTAAATTCTAAAAGCATCTTCTATGGTTTTTAAATGATTAAGGGTAATCATAAAGCATTTATTGATTATTTGATAACCAAAGAGGGATTGGTTAGTAAAAGTATGCTTGTGTTGAATGTCTTGAATGGAGTTCGATGATGATATTTATATGTGTAAAACATGTTGTGGTATGTTAGTATGATGTTATTATGTGATATAATAAGGTTTTAAATGGGTAAATGCAAGTTAAATGATAGGAATGGTGAAAAACACATTGGTACAGGCGTACAGGTTTGCGTACAAGCATACCATTAGTGTTTTGAGTCATACGACCATACAATTTGGTCGTATGACATGCCATATTTGGTAGTAGCTTTTGGTGTGGGCATACCACATGGGTGGTATGGCCATACAAATGCTTCAGCATAAAATGTATTTTGAGATTTTTAGAGCATACGAGCATACCAATTAGTGGTACGGCCGTACCATCATTTTAGCATAGGTTGGAATTAGGGTTTTTAGGGATGATACAGGTGTACGTGGTACGATACAGCCATAATCGACTTAAAATTGACATTTTAAAGGCAAAATTAGGTCAGTTTTTGTAAATGTTTTCTCTCTATACCTAAATAGCCTTTCCTTTCTCTTCTTTTTCTTTATGTTTTGAGTTAAAGAAAAGCATCATTTCAAGGCAAAATTATGCAAAGATTTTAGTTTTCTTATTGATTTGGTATTCTATATGTTTTATTATGTGTTTTCTTTCTCTTATATGCTTTTATATCTTATTAATTATTATAAGATTTGTGTTTATAGTGTAAAAAGAAAAGAATTGGATTGTTTAGTGAAACTAGGAAAGATTGGTTAATGAATAAGTGAGTTTTTATCGTAATATGTAGAATTGGTGTAGATTTAGCTTGTAAATTTAACATTTACTATTGTAATTATTGTTGGAAGTGTGTCAATAAGGTTTAATGGTGTTTCTAGAGTTTAATATGCTTAAATATTGATAGAAAAAATGATTATAGGTGTTGGTAGATTGAATTCGGTATGCTGTCAAATTCAGAAATAAAGAGCAGAAGTGTATGTACATTGACATTATTTGAAAAAATGATAAACAATGTGTTTATATATTGAAAATGGAGTTTGATAATGTGTATAAATATGTTATGGCATAAAAAATATTAAAAGGGTTCAATAGTGGTAGCAAGTGAGTTATAGTATGAAAGATGAAGATATATATGGATTGCTTAAGATGTTAAGTTAAGTACAAGTTACGAGTGACTTTACTGAATGAATGTAAAATTAAAATGCAACAGGTTTAACAGACGAGACTTATATTTCTACACAAGCTATCGATAAGGGCAAAGCGATAGCGGGTTTGTGCTTTTCACTTCATGACCTTCTCTAAGGTCTTGAAATGATGTCTTTATGTTTAAATGTTTATGCTATTCCTCTTATGAAACTGTATAGGGTCTTAAAATGATGTTTTTTTTTAGTTGATTGCTTGTTATAGCAAATGAATGAGCTTACATTATGAATGGTATTGTGTGATCATTATTGCATAAGATCATTAAACCATCATCTATGCATCATGTCATGAATCATCCACACATAAAGACATATTCATGACATATCATATAGAGGATATAAGGGGGAAAAGAAAGTAATATACAGAGAAATGTTCAATGAAAGCGTACTAGGTCATACAGTATATGTTCTTATTATGAATCATAGAAAAATGTTATGTTCTTAAAGGAACCATAGAATAATATATCAGTATATAGAGAAATGGACTCAGTATGAGATTGTATACAATCATGCAGAAAAGAAATGAAATGTTACAGGAAAATTAGAGGGAGAATACAAAGCAAGAATGCATTCTTACAGGCATACATTATCATTCATTTATCATGAAAGTAAAAAGAATGGAATGATAAATGCATTTCAATTGTACTTATACAGAGATTTATACAAAGTAATAAAGTATAGAGAAATATTTGATATAGGAAAAGTTACAATGTATTCTTTTATGGTATTTGTTTCTATCATTGTACGATATGTTTTATGTGTTGATGATAACAGCTAATGAGAGATGCAAAAAGGGTATCATATGATACAGTTATGCTATTAAATGCTGGGTTACTATGGTGTGACCTTAATGTGATATTTATGATATTGGGTTATGTCTTTCACTCATTTTATAGCATCACTGAGTTTTATACTTAGCATTTATCATTTGATAAATGCAAGACCAGGACCTTTAATACTCCAAGTAAAACAAGTTCATTCAAAAGATTGTAATATATAATGAATAATGCCTTTATTAATGAAAAATGTATAGTACAAATACACATGATGCTCTAAGCATACACTAACACAAAGGAGGTTATGATTATGAAGAATCTCCAACTTGAAGTAATTTGGGACCAATGTAATGTACTCCATTGTGTGTTTGTTTATATGCAACTAATTATATTAACCTTAGTGGCAGTAAGACTTATATGATGTATTTTTAGGTTACGTGTATTGTTAAGATGACTTAATCATGTATAGTTAAATATACAGTTTTTATTTAATCAATGATGGTTTTATGATATTATGAGAATGCATTTTTACATTTTGGTATTACCATGACTATAAATGCCATTGTACCACAATTAAATAAAAAATATATATATCCTTTGTGGAATATTTCATGATTTCCTTGCTTAGGGGATTATTAACTATTATATGGAAGTGTGTTACACTGGGTTAGGGTGTGGCAAAATAATTTATTGTACACAAACCTATAATTATCATACCTCTATCTAATTAAAAAGGTGGAACCTCAGCTACTCTCTTCACAATACGTATACCATTTACATTGTATTATTCTTTAGTTACTAAAATAAATAAATTTCTTCAATTGTTGCATTGAATATCACTATACACTCTTCCCCCCTTTGTCCTTTTCATTCTTATGCTATTTGGAATAGAAAATATTATCTATATATGCTTCATTTGAAAAGAATATTAAAAAATATGTGCGCATATAACTTTAGTATTCACCTAATAAGTTTTACTCCTAAAATAGCACTTATATGCGCATAATTCTCTTTAAATTCCATATTAAAAAAAATGAAGATATAAATTGTCGTTGCATATTATGTAAGGATAATACAAGTATATTTGATTATTTAGTGTGTAATAACACTATGTTTCTTTTTCTAAGTTAAAACCATGTGCATTTTCTATAATTGGGTATATAATTAAGAATATATGCTCTGTTTATGTTTCTATCATTTAATCCCATATGTTTAATGAATTGATTACATATACATGCGGCATTTTAGTGGTTCAACCCTTAAACACAACACTTATTCTTAATTTTAGATATTGCTCTTTTTATATTCTTAATTTCCCCCCTTTTATAACATATATAGAAATAAGTTGTGCGGCCTTGAAAGTTAATAGATGTATGCACATGTAAAGCTTATCACACCTTGAAATTCTAAAATGTGTTGAAATACAATATCAATTATGCATAAAAATTAAGGTTTCCAATGCATACTTTAAGAAACTATGTACATTAACTAATTAACTCTTCAATTTAACTTATCTAATACATGTATTTATTGGTCTAATATGTTAATGTATGCTCTAGAGCATCATGTGTATTTGAACTATACGTTTCATTAATAAAGGCATTATTCATTATATAGTACAATGTCTTACATGAACTTATTTTACTTGGAGTATTAAACTATATATATTGAAGTCCATGATATTGGAACAGTGCAAAGGAATCCATAAAGAGTTTATGGAATGAGATTCTTATTGTATGCAAATGTTCAATATCTAAATATCCCTGATCATGGTATTAATAAGAATGGACATTATTAGTATGGGAAGATCAGCATATGCTACACTTCCTATTTAGGGGTGGTTCTCATTCATCATGACATGAGATGTCTAAAGTGAATATGTGGATGAGTAATATAGTACTAGTTCATTGGAGACCTTACCAGTGAGATTTCATATGGATAATTGATCTATGTCTGTGAAATTATGTCTCACACATATAAGTAGTTCAAGTATCCTTAGACTTGAGATATCAAGGTTATCTTAACTATGGATTACTGTACTTTGACTCCTATACTTTATTCCTCCTTCGGAGGTGTTCATAGTTTGGAGATTGGGTATGGTATAACATATTTGGAGGTATTTGAATATCAATAGAGAATTCACCACCCCAGATTAATAGTAAGGAATATCTCAAAGATTCATGAAGTAGTCTTTATTCAGGAATCTCTAGCCAGAGTAGGATGCCTGGGGGTGAATATGATTAACAGGGGCATTTTGGGAATAAAGATTATATGACATGAGAAATTTATTTTAGGGTATGAATTAGAATGATTAGTCATACATTGAGTTGACATTAATCCATACTCAAACCTAAAAGAGATAGTGATGGTGAAAGGAGTTTATTGTAGCGGTGTCTGATATGGAAGGGTTGAAGTCAAACCATTGGTTGACCTCTTAATATTTGGGTAATTATGATGTATAACTAGATACCGCTCATGATTTACATTTTTAATATGAGATTTAACATGTTGCCAACATATTAGGAACCCAAAAGGTCACATACTTACAAATGAGGAAACAAGCAAAAAGGGCATTTTTGTACTTTTAGGAAAAGTCAAAAAAAATACTTATGGAAATTAACCTAAGACCTAATGGACTTAACTTGCAATGTTTAGAAGTCCATAAAGATCAAGTTGGGCTATTGAGTTGGGCTATGAAAAGGCAAGTGACAGTCACAGGCCGTATTAGTCACAGATGGGCCCGGACTTGACTTAAGCTGAAAGGGTTTCAATTTAACCTAATTTTGGAGTATAAATATGCAGTTATGACTCAAAATTAGGTTAAGCCACTCACTTTTCTTCCTTTAGGTGAACCAACCTCCTTCTGGAGAAGAGAGTATTCGGCCTTCATAAGAGCAATTGTGAGGAAGAAGAAAATACCATAAGTTTTCTTCTTTTCTTTGCTAGGTCACAGGAAAGGAGAAAGAAGCAATTGTTGCTTGCTTGGATTCCTTCATTTGCATGTGGATACTGTTGGAGGCTACCTACTTTGGTGGTTTTTGGTTTGCTACAACCATAAATGGCATAGAGATCAAGAATAAAAGAGAACTGCATTGATATGTAAGAGTTACTATCTTATGCTATATCTAATCTCTTATTAAGTTTTCTTGTGTTTTGATGCAAAGGTCCATTCTTGGTTTGTTATTTTAAATGAAAATTTTAAATTTCTTCCACTGCTTAATAACATAACAAACCAACACCCAAACCATCAAACACTCATAAAATACGTAAATCAATAGATCTATAACTATTCATACTCACCTAGGCTCACCTTTAGCCAAACAACCAAAAATTCAACTTAAACTTGATTTTCCCCTTGATTTGCTACGGATTCAAATGAACCTTCTCCTTTTAATTTTTTTTAAGTTGATCTACAACTTAAATCAACATGTGTGTACCTTAAAAGTTAAATCAAACCATAAAAAGAAGTTAAATAACAATGAAGGTTTTGATCTCTTCTAAAACACTTAAAACTTGGTGGATCTCAACTTACTCTTAAAGAACAAGGAAAAGAAAATAATGAAAAAGAGAATAATATTCTGCCAAACTTGAAGGATTCTCTTAGATCTTGCTTGAAACAAAGAAAACCAAAGCTAAAAGAAGAAAAAGGCTTGCGGTTTTGATGCTTATATGAAGATATACTCTTCTTAATCAAGTTGGAAATGTAATTGTCTTCACCAAAGCTTGAGCTAAACATATAAATCTTCCATTATACTTGAAGTTTGAAGAGAAATGATGGATTCAAAGAAGCTAGTTTCATTTTTCTTAAGTGAAAGAAGAAGAAAGTGTAAGAATAAGATGAAGATAAGTTATAAATGAAAAGATAAGAGAGAAATGAAGGGTGGAGAGTGGATATATTTTGGCCAAATGATAATTGAGGATAAAGAAATGAAAATTAGGTTATAATGGACATGAAATTTGTATGAAATGAGTTCCATTTGGTAAAAATTCCATATTAAGCCCTATACATCTCTAAACTACATTTTAGCCCTTAATATGTATACTTATACATATATAATTTAAATTCCATCAATCAACACTCATATGCATGTATTTTAATACCCTATACATACCCCAATACACCTTATTTTATAGTAAATATCCTCCATATTTTTCCACTATCTTAAAAATACCAATATTATATTATCTCTCACCATCCACTAACACAACTTCCAAACCCACTAACACAATTTCCTACACCACTAACACAATTACCAATCCCACTTCTAATATAATATATTAACTAAAATCTCCACTAACTAATATTATTTCAATTACATATTTATTTATTTATCTACTTACATACCATTAATTTATTCATTAACTATTTATGACATCTTCTTACCAAATTATGACATCAGTATTAAAAATACTAATTTTATTTTTATAACATTAACATAATATCATATACCTTTATTAATACATTATTAATACATAATTGTTCATTTTCTAATATATTAGAATTATAATTACACTTATAAGCATGCATCATGCTTACATCATCATTACTCAATTATGACATTATAAATAATTCCAAATTTTATTTTACTATCTTTTCTATATTAGTTAAATTAAGTTAACAATCATCTTAGACATGCTTAATTAATCATATCAAATGTTCTTAATATTGAAATCATGAATTAATCATCGTTTAGTGGTTTTGTCAAAATTTCTCATTTCAACATTATTGCTTTATCTCATCAAATACTCATTATCATTGGCATAATTTCATATCAATATCTAACTTATAATATATAAAACAAAACATATAAATCAATTTATGGATACAAAATGAGTGCTCGATTTAGGATGTGACATGAAGTTTATGCTTAAGTGTACGAATGATTATGATGGTGAATAATGAATGCATAATAATCATAGTTATACGGATACATACTTTGAATAATGATGTATAGTATGGTATAATGGATGATGATACAAATGCATGCATACCAGATATTGACAGACTTAATGCAATAAGCAAAGTTATGAAATACAATTATTGGAACTTATGCTCATAATTAGTAATGTTATGTTGAGAGTGTGATTTTATTCATTGATACCATTTATATGCAAAATATTAATAGAGGAAATGATTCGTATTCCTAATTATTTTATGAATTATCATTAAAAGGAATACATGATAAATTGAGATGATGACATTTTTACTACTTATAGAATTAAATATCATCCTGAAGATGTAATAGCAATGGTGATGTTAGAATTTGATATATGACAAAGCAATATATATGTTGTTATGAAAATTATGGAAATATTTTATAGTAATGAAATAGTGGATAATGGTATATGGTAATTAATAAAGATTATATACTATAAAACTATATCGTTTAAAAGTAATTCTGAAAGGATAATAGATTCATGAAATAAGTGATGAGTAGCATGGCAATGAATTGATAAAGTATTGTCAGAATAAATTATAATCTAAGTATTTTAATGAACAAATATGGTGGTTATATGTAATAGATATACAAAATAATATGTTAAATACCTATATGATAAAGTTATAATTATAATGATTAAGGTTATTAATTTGTATATATGTGTAATATATGTTTTACTATGTTTATGTTTTTAGCACCACTGAGTGAAATACTCAGCATTCGTCATTTGATGGATGCAAGTTAACAGATGGATGAAATGCATAGATCCTAAAGCACCAATGCAGCAGGGTTTCCTTTGAAAGTGAGGACTTGGATCAGATTAAGGTTCTATAAAATATTGACAAGTAATTAAAATAAAGAGTAAGGCAGTAAATGAAAATATGTAATATGAAGTTAATATCCTAATATGTTTCCGCAAACTTAAAACATAACACGAGTGTTACATATATTAAAAAAAATTCACATCCCTTGTAGGGTGGTAATCATTAATTACTTTATGGGAATATGTCGCACCACAGAAAGGTGTGACAAACATTGCAAGTACAAAATGACATTGTTTTAGCATTGTTTTTAGTATTGTTTAAATGGTGTCGTGTAGAAACTTTTTATTTTTTAAGTTTGTTAAGCCACATCATTCAAGTGGTTATTTGCATAACCAAAGTTTGTTATTCTATGTTTTATATAAAGGTATAATGTCGAGTGTAATACATACAAGAAAAGACTATTATAAATTTTTCTGCCATTTCTTACATGGTATCAGAGCAATAACTATGTGTTCTATTAATGGCAAAAGAAATTACAAATACAATAATGAATACAAATTATAAATTACAAATATAAATTATAAATACAACATTATAGATGCCTTATTCTTGTAGAATTCTAATCATCCTGAGATGGTGTTGATCTCGACATCGCTAGTTGGTAAGAATTATCTATCCTGGAATTGGGTCATTATGTTAGCACTCAAAGCCAAAGACAAGCTCGGTTTTGTAACTGGTACTTGCATCATACCATTAGAGCATTAACTACTGTATGACAAATGGGGTAAAGTTGATAGTATGGTCACATCTTGGATTTTAAATACCATATCCAAGGACATCATGGACTCCTTCATTTATGCCTCTTCCTTAAAAGCATTATAGGATAAGATAGCTAAGAGTTTCAAAGAGAGTAATGGACCTCTTCTATATCAAGTTAAACATGAGATTCATAACTTAACACAGTCAAATGCAACTATTGCTACATATTATACAAAGTTAAAAAAACTCTGGGATGAGTTAGTATGTTTGAAACCATTACATGTATATAAGTGCAATATTCCAGTGCAATATTCCAGGTAATGGTTTCAAACCATTACCTATGTTTGAAACCATTACCTGTATATGAGGTTACTTAGATCTTGGTTAAAGGTTGGTTAATCTAATTCTTAATGGGATTGAACAAGGTGTATAATCATACAAGGAACCTAATATTGCTACTAGATCCGTTACCAACAGTAGCATAGGCTTATTCCATGATCCTATGGGTTGAAAAACAAAGAGAAGTTAATGTTAATGGAGATACAACTCAAACTGCATTTGCTCTCAAGTATTAAATAGCAAAAGGGAATCAATCATCTGCTTGAAAAATAGAGTATCATAAGAAAGAGAAGGATAACAAGAATTGTAGTCATTGCAAACTCACAAGTCATTCTTTGGATACATGCTTCAAAATACATGGATTCTAAGAATGGTTCACTAAGTTGAAGCAAAAAAAAGGAGAAATCAAAACTTAACATGGCAACAAATGTGATTGAAGAAGCACCCATATGGAAATAATTTTAAGATGCAATAAGGAGTTGATATAAATAATCTTATACAGCAAGAAATGGCAAGGTACATGAAAGGAAAGATGCCCAAAACTAGTAATAACTCAGGTGATGCATTTGTAGGATATGTAGGTAATCTTATATCTAATTATACCTTTCTTTCTAGTATACCAGATGACTCATGGATTATTGACATAGGTGCCATAGCATATATATTGTAACCCATCTTTAATGCATAAGATTCAAATACCACACAAGAATACTTATATCACCATACCCAATATCACCTGCATACCAATCCTTTACATAGAAAATATACCTATTGACCATGGCCTATGCTTACAAAATGCTCTTTACACACCCCACTTCAAACACAATCTCCTATCTGTTAATGCCTTACGTAAATAGCATAAACTTATAACAGTTTTTTATTCTGATCATTGTCTTTTACAAGACCTTGTGACTAAAGAAGTGTTGGCTAGGGGGGACTTGCAATAGGGAATATACGTAATAAAATCAAATATTTGTGAGAAACATCGAGGTCAAAATGTTCATCCAATTACTAATACTAATAAAATCATCTATTTTACTTCCTTTATCACTAAATAGTTATGGCATTTTTATTTGGGTCATATGTCATATAATAAACTTCAATATTTTCCCAAAAGTATTTCTTCCTCACTACCAAAACATCAAAAATACTGTTTATGAGATATGTCCTATAGCTAAGCAAGCATGTTTTCAAAGACTACATATTAAGACTATTGTACTATTCAAAAAAATGCATCTAGACAAATCAACAAAGTTGTATTTCTCATGCAAAATATGTTTTTACAATTATGAATGATTTTACGTGTGCAATATGGACATATTTATTACAAGAAAAATCCATTGTTTCTAGCATATTTCAAGATTTTTTATGCATGATCTCTAACCAATTTTGAAAAAATCAAAAGAATTCTCATTCATAATGGCACAGAATTTTTAAATCAAAAATTTTTAGCATTATTGAAAGTATATGGCATTATACATCACAAAACATGCATCTATACACCATAGCAAAATAGGGTTATAGAGCAAAAGCATAGGCATTTATTGTAGGTCGTAAGGGCTTTGATGTACACATCTCAAATACCATAATATTTTTGAGGTGAAAGTATATTGACTGCTACCTATATAATAAATAGGATGCCATCTAAGGTTTTAGCATGGAAAACCCCATACAAAAAGTTATATGGAAGACCACCCAATTATGATTTTGTTAAAGTCCTTGGACGTCTATGTTTCACCACAAACACATCACCACATAAGCATAAATTTGATCCTAGGGAATTCAAATGCATTTTTTGAAGGTATGCATCAGGACACAAGGCATATAAGCTGTATGATATCAAAAATAAGAAGATAATGATTTTTAGGGATGTCACCTTTCATGAAAATATTTTACCATACATGATATGTCATACATCATAAATAGCTACCAACATCATAGTTGTTGCATTCAATGACCCAGACAGTTACAATATATACTAAAATACCTTAATAGGGTTTGAAACATAGCATAATTTTGATCATATGACTATTGAAACACATGAACCTATCCAAATAGATAATATTTAACACCAAGCAGTTAGGTGAAGTACTAGAGCAATCAACAGGCCAGCATGGTTAAACAACTATGTTATTATTATTATGGATAGTAATTTCTTATTAGAATCCTTGAGCCATATAGATTTTACCATAGGTATAAAATCCTCATCTTTTCATACAAATTTTGAGTATATGTGCTTTATGGTAAACATGTCATTTGTCCCTAAGCCATAGTCATATAAGAAAGCAAAGGAGCAACAACGATGAGTTACTGCAACAGAAACTGAGTTAGATGCATTGGAGAAGAACAATACATGGCAATTAATTGAGTTACCAAAAGGAAAAAAATTGATACAGTCAAAAAGGGTGTACAAAGTAAAATTCAAACCGGATGAAACAATTGATAGATATAAACACATTTAATGGCAAAAGGGTATAGTTAATAACCGAGTATTGATTATCAAGATAATTTTACACCAGTAGTAAAGCTGGTAATAGTCCGGTTATTTCTAGCTGTAGTAGTTCAATTTCAATGGAAAGTTCATCAACTGAACATTAATAATTTCTATCTGCATGGGTATTTGGAGGAGGATGTGTATTTAATACCTCTTGAAGGCTATACTAAGGCTAAAAATGGTCAAGTTTGTAAGTTTCATAAGAGCCTATATGGATTAAAGTAGGCCGAAAGACAATGGAATAAAGAATTGACATCAACTCTAAAAGTGTATGGGTTTGAACAATCTACTGTTGATTATTATTTATTTACTAAAGGTACCAGTAATCACTTCTTATCTCTCTTAGTATATGTGAATGATGTTTCAATTATGGGAGTAGATGTACAAGATATTCAAGTAATTAAACATTACTTACATGAAGATTTTACTATAAAGATCTCGAGTATGCAAGGTATTTCGTGGGCTTGGAGATAGCGCGATTACCAAATGGAATGTTCCTTAGTCAGTAAAAGTTCATAAATGATATCCTGCAAGACACTAGATAAGAACATTGCATAATAACTCAATCTTCTATGGCAACAGGTACAAAACTAAATAAAGATACGAGTGAGTTGTTACCAGATCCTAAAGTTTATCGTAGAATGATTGGACATCTGCTGTATTTGAACATCATATGGTGTGACATTACTTTGGTAACTCATAAACTCAATCAGTACATGCAGTAACCATGTAAACTACATTGGGAAGTAGTAATAAATGTTCTTAGATATTTGCATGGCACCTGTCACGCCTTACCGTGACATGCTCCCGTAAAATAATTAATGATCTCCAATACATGGAAACCACTAATTACTCTACAAGGGATTTCTATGAAAAAAAATTTTTTTTTATTCTATTTTGTGTTTACCTGTATACGAAATAATGATGCATTGTTCTAGGCTTTGCGAAAGACTTAGTCCCTGTGTTACATTCTTACATTTATTGCCTTACAGATGAATTTAATTTAATTATAAAGTTAAATTTACTCCTAACCAAGTCCTTGTCCTCAGAGTACTTCTGCTGAATTGGTCCTTTGGAAAATCCGTGCTCACCATCATTTGTTAACCTGCGTCCATCAAATGACGAATGCTGAGTATAAAACTCAGTGGTGCTTAAACACATAACATATGAAAATAATGTTCATTCATGTATCTTATATGAATAAATTATGAAAATTATAGTATCTTCTAATTTTCATATTCTAATGTAATCAGTTTCAGATTTTACTTCTTAATATCATCATTGGATATGGACTTATGATTTTCTACAGGCATTAAGTATATCATCCTTAATATTTCTTCACCATGAATTAATAATCTCTTAATACTTCTTAACATTTATTTCATGGAATATCTTATCATTACTCAAATAATACCAACATAACATATCACCTTATCCTTTATTCAGTTATCTTCATTTAGAAATGACATACTAACTTTATGTTTATCTCAC
>CANYBF010292428.1:0-13915 GCA_948192965.1 Dalechampia spathulata
TACCTATGCATTTCAATAATTATACTTGTTACATAGCCATAATGTTATATTCTTAGTGTTTAGGCATAGTTTCATGGAAAACGCAATTCATGCAATCACTTTTTAAGTGCTCTCGACTAAAATGATATTCAAGGTTATGGATGGCTAAGGTTATCCTCAAAGATATTATTATGCAGACATCTTCATGAAGATCCTTTAAAAAAGTTTGATCTCATTTTTAGATGTTTTGTATTTAAAGAATGAGATTGGAATGATAGATTGATTATTGAAGAATATGATCATATAATACCATTTGTTGAGAGATATCGAGTTTGGACAATTTAACATCCTTGCATATGATGAGGATAACATGGAGCAAATGTTTCTATTTATGATGTAATCTAATTGTTTGTGTATTTTTTTCTTTTTTAAACAACCAAGATAGTTTGTAATTGTATCTTTTAGAAATGAAAAAGTTTAGAGATTTTTTACTCTTTAAAAAGTATTAAAAAAATTTTCAAACAATTATTACATGTATAATGAAAATAAGTTTAAAAAGTTATATTCTCATTTTTTTTTTTTGATACAATTGCTCTATATTGACCAATGGGTGACAATAATGACATTCAGTAGCACAACAGTGTTACTTTGTGGACTACGTGATATTATTTTTGGATATCACTTTGATTGTTGAAAATTAAATAATGGATCTTTGTGTTTTTCATTTTAGAAATTTACATATAAGTATACTACTATTAAAAAATATTATAAAAATATAATTTTTTTAAAAAATTATTACATATATAATGAAAATAAATTTAAAAACTTGTATATTCTTGTAAATTTTCTTTTGATAAAATTGCTCTATATTGACCAATGATTGACAATAATGACATATTCACTAACCTGGTCTTGTTACTTTATGGACTACATGATATGATTTTTGGATACCATTTAAATTATTGAAAATTAAATAATGGATCTTTGCATTTGTTTGGAACTTAACATAAGTATATTATTCTTTAAAAATATTATATGAATATAATTTTTTAAAAAAATTATTACATGTATAATAAAAATAAATTTAAAAAGTTGTATATTCTTGTAAATTTTTTTAAATTAATGTACTCTATATTGATCAATGATTGATAATAATGACATATTCACTAAGTCGGCCTTGTATTTTACTTGATTTTCTTATATTTACAAGAGATATATAGTTATTTCATATTTATTATTTATCAATGTAATTTTGGATGTGATGGGAGAAACACTTTAATGTCTCTTCCTATCAGGTCTAACTATGCTAGTCACGAGATAGGTCTTGGTAGGTCATGTATTTCGTGTGTGTAGGATTATCTCTTACTTACACATGAAGTAAGATCCATGCATCGATTATTCGTATTGAATAAAAGAAGTAGTTGTGTTTACCTACACTCTAGTCAATGACACCTATGTGATAGTTGCGCCTATGATTGTGCTACTATATATGTGACCTCGGCTTGGGAGCTAACCCATTTTTACTTGTGTGACAAGTTAACAAAGAAGCTGTCTTATTGATGTATGAGCATTGAGATGCACCCACCCCTGACAAGTATGGGGTTGGGATTGCCTCTTAAAATACACACTCTTCGCCTAGTGAAAGTGCAGAAGTCCTAGACGTCCCAGGAGTGCTAATCCAAATGAAGAAGAACATCCTACTTGTTACATCAGAATATCCTTGGAGTTAAATGCGTACAAAGATGCCTAATTACGTTTAATAGTAATAATAGGAAGGAAAGGTGACATGTTTAATAATAAAACAAACTTAGTATTATAGAGGACAGAGAGTTACAGGTGAACACGGAGGTGGAGGTGGAGATGGAGTCGCTGGAGATGGAAGGAGGGAAAGCTGAGTGGCATTACATCCAGAGGAAAAGAACATTTGGAGTTTTTTTGAGCCAAATAGAATGTGTGAGTGTAGAAGTGAAAGGCACGAAGAAGAAAACCATATTTATCATGATAATTGGAAGTGGGTCGGGCCTTATGAGTAGTGTATCATTTTCAAAGTGGGCTGGGCTTTCAACTAAAACTGGGGAAATTTACAAAAGGATTTACAGGAAAAGGTTTGAAAATTTATAATTTTATTTCTCTAATTTGTAAATTAATCAGAATTACATAGAATTCATAATCTAGTGATGCATGATAGAAATTAGTTAACTGCAAGTGTAGCTATGAAATACGTTACTCTCTATTGTGTCAATTAGTATATTTTGCATAAATTGATGCATTTAAATATGATATGAAATTTTAATTGTATTATATACATTAACCTGAGTTATTTAATACAAAATGATTCATATAATATAAAATAACATGATTAACTTATAAAAACTAAAACTAAAATGTTATAATTATATATTAATAAGTCAAATCTCATTCCATATCACTTAATATATAAATTATATTTAAATGAAATTAATGCATCAATTTATGACATAACCCAATTTATACCATCTCAACACGAATCAATATATATTCAATTACAAAAATATAAATTTATTTATTTCATATTAATAAATATAAATTTATTTATTCGACTAATTTAAATTTCTATGCAAGGGCTTTTCTTTGTTAACATTCTTTTTAGTTACCAAGATCATAACAATACTCACGCTGTAAGAATCACAGCTCCAACTGCAGCACTCCTTTTAAAAGCTTTAGCTTCAACAAATGCAGCATCATGACCAATACGGCTTGGCTATCCATGACGAATACAAGAACACTAGAACACCTGTAGCACCTAAAATTCAACGCAATCAGAATGGAAAAGGGGGCATTTCAAATACCAATGCTTTAGTAAGTTGACGTATCTCTGCGAAAAGGGCAGCTCCCTGTTCATGGCACTGGCAGGTATCAACAACTATGAGATCACGGCGTTCTTCTCTAAAACTTTCGACCCATCTATAGCATCCTTGATAGGATCAGATGCCATGTAGCTGTAAGCAAAACCAAAGAGAATACATTTTAGTATAATTGTAGGTGAATATGCATTGTCGAGTAAGGAATAAGAAAGAATATTGATAATCTTGTATGCAAAGGAATATAAGCATTTCGCTCGGAATAATTAAAAGCATCAGCTGCGAGCGTACTGGAACAGACAATAGCAGGATTCCAACCTTTTTTCTTATGATAGTATGCATATTTAGCAGCGCGTGTTGTTTTACCAGAACCTGGAAACTATAACTAGGTAAACAGATGCAGACGATTGGTACAGAGAACTACTCTATTTCAAACCAAAGATCATAACATAAGATGAATGGTTAAATCATCGATCCATATATAAATAAGTGTACCTAGGAAACCGACAAACAAAATGACGCTGGTCTTTCCTTTACGAGGAATAAAGATCGGCTTCTTGGATCGAAACATCTTGTGAAAATCCTCAAAAATTGCCTATAACAAGAACAAAAGGAAGAAACAATAACAAACAAGAATAAGAAGAATGACAACAACATCAACAAATAAATTGAAAATACCCGCCGCATCAATCTGCCAATATTCTCATTCTCCCTATGATTTCTGAGGACAATATTGATATGGACAATCAAATCGCGGACAAAGTTGAATTCCACATCAGATTTAAGAAGAAAGCGAATCATTCCATCTAAGGCTATTCAGTTAGAGAAATGGTGCTGGTGCAATCTTTAATTGGCCAGAAAGCTCTGGCCATGCTATTCCTTCAATACTCCATTATAGTTATTGAATTTTTTTCTTTTCAGCCAAAATGTACTCTACTTTTACACTGCTCTTCTCCTCTTTTAAATTGAATATTTCTATGCAGGGATGCAAAGGAGTAGGTAAACATATCACGAGTTTAATAAACATATATTATAATATAAATTATTTATTTTTTTAATTAAAAAATAAAAAAATTATTAATAAAAGTATTATATTTCATAAATATTTATAATTTTATATTAATAATTAAATTAAAAATATTTTTATATAAATTAAAAATTATATATCTAAAATTAAATTTATATATATAAATTAACAAGTTAGCTCACAAGCTTCTCATAGAGTCAATCACGAGCTTAAACGGGTCAAATATTGTCTACATTGAGCTTGACTCGTTTATTAAAAAAGCTTCAACAAACTTTTAACGAATTGAATTCTGAGTAGCTTATAAACGACTCGACTCGTTTGCACCCCACTGTAACAGTAACATTTCATGTCAAATATTTAAGGTGACAATTAATAATGTCATTTCATATCAAACATGTAAGGTCATAGTTAATAACATCATTTCATGTCAAATATTTAAAGTCATAACTAATAATATCATTTTATATTTATGTATACTTAATAGTATCATTTTACATCAAATATGTAAAATCATATCTAATAATATCATTTTGTGTCAAATATCCATCCCTAATAATATCATTTCGGATTTAGATTTTTAATATGGTTAAAATTAACAAAATACCAAAAAATTGGGAGAAGAATGGTGAGAGCTAAAATATAGGAAACTGAGTATTGGTAGGTTATTAAATGTTTAGAAAATGTAATCTTAACATAACAAATTATATAACCAAATTACCATAATTATTTAGAGGTAATAACGGCTAATCATTTTGTTTAATGACTTGGAAATTTACTGTTATCATAAACAAACATCAATTCTAACCGAATCCAAACCATAACACCCAAAACCAACCAAATATTAACAGCCAATTCACTCCAACTTCAACTATCTTCCGTGGATTTTAACCAACCTTCCCTCCCATTTTCAGACATGTTGCTTATGTTTTCTCTTCTTCTTATTCTTTCCCATTTTCCTTGAGATTCCTTGCCTTTGTTCAAGGAATTATTGGCTACTCTCTGCCTTTCAAGGAACAAAAATGGATATCAATAACCCACAAAATTTCTACCATATACCCAAAGAAAAACCATTTCATTGCTACATTGTGAATATCACCGCTGAGCATGGCTTTTGGCAGAGCGAAAATCCTTTGACTCAGGCCTTGCCTCTATTAGCTTGGCAGCTTGCTGTTGTTATAATGCTCAATCGTATTCTCTATTATCTCTTTAAGCCTTTTGGCATTCCTCGCATTGTCACCGATATCCTGGTAAATAATGCACGATCGCAAGATCATATTGTCAGATTATGGACTATTCAATTTTATAGTAATATATGATTGTATTAAATGATTATGAACCATCCAGTTTATCCATGCATATGTTACTTCATAGATTTCCTGATAATGGTGAGATCTCATTGTCATGGATTTTGTGATTTCTGTAGAAAATTACAATTTCAGGAGGCTTGACGTTGTTAAATTTGATGGAACACGATTTGCATTTGCAGGCAGGTATGTTGATAGGACCATCAGCATTAAGCAAAACTCGTTTCTTCGCAGTGATGTTTCCATTAAGGAGTATTTACATCGTGGAAACAGTGGCATACTGGGCATTAACTTGCCATTTATTCTTGTCAGGCTTAGAGATGGACGTGACTTCCTTCTTTCGTGTAGGCCAGAAAGCCATCCGCTTAGCCATCATCACTATTTTGCTTCCATTCATTCTTGGCATTTGCATTTTCTTCATTTTCACCAGTACAAGAGACCCTTCCTCTTACAAAAAACTCGGTGGCATTTTCTGGGGATCAGCTTTGACAGTCACAAGCTGCCCTGTAGTTGCCAGAATTTTAGCCGAACAGAAGCTCCTTCACTCTGATATTGGAAGATTAGCCATTTCTGTTTCCATTATAAATGAACTATTTACGTGGCTTCTTCTATCTATTCTGATACCAGCTAGACTAGGTGGTTTAAATGTATTGTTTTCTTTGATGGCTACTGCTGCTTTCACAGCGTTCTGTTTTACTGTCGTTCGGCCTGCGCTTGCTTTCATAATCCGAAAAACTTCGGCAGGAAACAAGTATAGTGAGTACTATCTATGTTTCATTCTGGTATCAGTTTCTTTCTTTGCTCTGGCCAGTGATATGCTTGGAACAACATCTATAGTCGGAGCTTTCGTTTTCGGGATAATAATGCCAAATCGGGTACTTGCTAGTGTGCTTCTGGACAAATTTGAGGACTTCATTACAGCTTATCTGTTGCCATTGTACTTCACAGCTATGGGACTTAGACTTAACGTTTGGGAAATAACAAATTGGCTCTTGTTTCTGATTGCTTTAGTGCTGTCCTGTGGAGTTAAGATTTTTTGCTCTATGTTGGCTTGTTATTACTACAAGTTGTCTCGTCAGGATGGATTTGCTCTTGGTGTTCTTATGAACACTAAAGGAATTTTGGCTTTAATCATGCTTAGCATGGGATTTGACAAATTGGTAATATTCTCCTCTCTTTCTTAATCTTATATGCTCATTTTCAATGATAATGATTTGAAAAATGGATTGATTTGATACTTATGCGAAAACATGATGCAGTATTTGCAAGGACAAGATTTCGTGACGTTGGTGATAGCCATTCTGATAATGACCGCAGCGGTCTCGCCTATTATATCCTCTATTTATCATCCCAACAAACGTCTGTCTCATTACAAGCAAAGGACTATACAGAACGCCAGACCGGACTCTGAATTCAAAATCCTGACTTGCTTTCAGAGTGATGGCAATGTTTCAGGAATGATCAACTTGTTAGATTGCTCCAATGCTACGAACGAATCCCCTCTTTGCGTCTTTGCCCTCCACCTTGTTGAGCTCACTGGTCGTGCGTCTGCCATGCTTATTGTCCACAGCCCTGGAAAGAAAGGCAGAAACAGCTACTCGGAGCATATAGTTTCTTCGCTCCAAACTTATTCAAACCTTAATGAGCTTGTCACAGTCCATCCTTTGACTGCACTGTCCCCATTCTCTACCATGTATGAAGATATTTGCAGCCTTGCAGAGAACAAAGAAGTGGGGTTACTGATCCTTCCTTTTCACAAGTTACCAACTCCTGACGGAAAATTAGAGGATGAAGGTAGCACTTCTTTCAGAGGCGTAAATCTGAATGTGTTAGCTAATGCACCTTGCACAGTTGGAATCTTTGTAGACAGAGGATTTGGAGTTCATACGGAATCCAATCTCACCATGCGCCAGATTGCAATGTTGTTCATTGGCGGTCCTGATGATCGTGAAGCATTGTCCTATGCCTGGCGAATGTCGATGAGTCATGGAGTTTCGTTGACAGTGGTGAGATTTCTTCCTGGAGAAGAGATGCAGCAAGTTGTACAAGAAGAAACACAAATTGGTGAAGCAAACAAAGAAGTATCCATTGAGTTCTTAAACAAACAACAAAAACTAGATGATGAATTCGTGAACGAATTCAGGCTGAAATCGGCAGGAGAACAGTTTAAAGGGTATGAGGAGAAACTAGTGAACAATGATGAAGATCTAATAGAAAACCTACAAGAAATGCATCATATATATGATCTTTACGTGGTGGGTAAAGGTGAAGGATACAATTCCCCATTAACATCAGGATTGATGGACTGGTGCGAGTATCCCGAACTTGGTGCATTAGGGGATTTGTTGGTTACATCAACTTTTGCGGAGGGTTCAGTGTTGGTGATACAACAATACCTCGGCTATAACGGAGGAGACGAAGAATTTGGCGATCAGGACATAGCTGATGAGATAGAGCATGGAAGCGGATGGAAATCACATTCAGATGATAACAATGGAGGACATGAAATGAAGCCATTTGCACAGCAAAAAAACAAAGGTCATAGTGATGAAAATGTATAAGAAATTATAATTTGATGTGAGGACTTTTCTTTGTTTTCTATGAAAGAAAATTCGATAGAATTTAACCAATAAAACAACCAAATTATGACATCTAAAACTGTTTTGTTATAAATATTATATAGTTAATTATGTTTTATGACATTGACTTGTATATATCTTATTATTCATATTAGATATATATAATATTTAATATAACAAACAATGACCATAGATATATAATTAAAGCAAGTCTAATCTCTTGTATGATTTTATTTTCATAAACCAAAAGAATCTTTGAATATTTTGATTTCCAAGTAATTTTTGTTAAAAACAGTTGCTAAAAGATATTATTTTAATTCATTGTACTTTTATCATTCATCCTCTACTCTACTATGGAAAGAAATTGATTTTATCAGTACATATACATCAACTCGAATTCAGATTACTTAGAAATAGGCACTAGATGTTTGACTCACCCATTGTCATCCTGTGTACTTGGAAACACAAATAATCTTAGGGAGTTGCCTGTTGGATTAAGAAGTTTTTCTTTCAGAATTTACAGTACAATAACTAATTGTCCTGATAAGCTCCAGATGGAAGTTGAAGTTGCTTCATTTGCAGATCTCTGCTGCTTCTGTTGATCCAGAAGCATTCCTAACTTCAGGGCAAAGGCAAGGACTATGAAGATTACGAGCAAAAGTGCAATTACAGGCATATGCAAATTCCAGGTAAAACCACTCCTTTACATTTACTTTAGTGTTAACTCACATTAATTCACCTAAATGAAACTTCCAGATATGTGATTTACACACGACTATGGATAAGTTGAACAGAACAGGAGACTAAAGTAGCTCGATTGTCCCAATGCGCCACAGGAAAAAGCTTACTCGTCAAAATCCGAGTCATCCTCAATTTCTTCAAATTCACCACTTTCCTGGAATAAATTATTTGTTAAGGATACACTAATGAAAAGCTTGACCATGTCATAAATTTGTTAAAAGCAGGCCCGAGAACGAATGCCAGTACAAGGTAGTATAAGATCCACAGATGAGGCATACCTTTTTCTTAATGAACTCTGCCATTGCTTTATCAAATTCTGCTCTTTTCTCCGTGGCAATATCATAATATTTAACTTTTTCCTATCACAAGGGAGAACATGAAAACAAAGGTTAAGGGGTTGTTTTGATCAACTGATGGCAAGTCTAACAGATGAGTTTGCAAAGCAAACTTCAAGTTGCATGAGGCTTGTATCATCAAATGGCAGTAGATTCTGGAGGGCTTTGTTGTTTAGTAATATGGATTCAAATTTTGCAAAATCAATTAGTTTCAAAGCACTGATTTCTAGCAGCAGCTATAGAGCTGGCTCTGATCCTAGAAGGTTCAGAAATCATAAACAACCTCTATTCTGTGACAGGAACCTGAGACATGCATAAGTTAAACCCAAAACATAATGCTCAAGAGTGAAGGGGCTTGCATAGATATAAAAGAAGAAAGATACATAATCAATTGTATCCGTACAAACCTCATATGTCATCGTTTTCCACTTGTCACCGCATGCCTTTCCAATCTGAAAGGAGAAACAGTAAACACACATCACTTACATGTGAATGAGGGATAGAGAGACACGTACTTGTAGAGGGGGATAAATTGACAGACAACCAGATTACCGATAAACTTAACGTACTTCACGCATTGACTTCACATCTGGATTCTGCTCTTGAAAATCCTTGCGAAAGTCCTCCCTTCAGGAACAGATACAATATAGTGAGCATGGGGGACAGAATCTAGAAGTTCTAGTGGCTTTACAAGCATTATACAAAAGTTACCAAGAACAAGGTCAAATAAGGCAACATTGATAATTTTTTACTCTACATAATCCAAGGCAGAGCACCTAAAGGAGCTCCAAGTTCTTACAGGAGAATCAGATGAAATTAGCAAATGAATGTAGCTGGAATTATGTCTGTTAATGATGCTAAAACGAAACCTAAGCAAGAGTAGAAAAATGCATTTTGAATCTAGCAACTGCAATGAACATGAACGACCGAATATAGGTATCCTACGCATAAACCGACATGTCTCTAGTTCGGTAAAATCCAAGTATTTGACATAAATACATCAAAACCAATATATGGCCATTGTATTCTCTTACATCAAATCCACAAATTTTTATGAGGGAAACTAGTGTCATAGGCTACCTGCCAATCTCATGTCCAAGACATTTTTGACAGGTCACATATTTCAATGCAAACAATAATTTCTACCTATGTCAGGAATTAGTTTTTTTTTCTTAAATAAAAGGCAGGCTGTGGTGAGCCTTCACCAAGGGGAAAACCCATCATATAGACAGATTCAGTGCCCAGCTTTTTTTCATCAATTCAAGTAAGAAGCTTAGCAGTTAGTAACAACAAATATCAACCTGTATCGTCTTGAGGAACATTATATGCATCCTCAAAGATGTATAATTCGTGATGACAAGTATTCCTGTTCAGAACCCGATTGCCTGTATGGTTTCTTTGATTCCTAAGTGTACCATGTCACAAGCAAAAGGGCAAAACTTATCTAACAACTTTTGATCCTTCAACATAGGAATTTAACATCATTTGATAAAATAGCACCTTAGGGTTGTCAAGATCGATCTAAATGGTTAGTAGTTGCATGTAGATGGAAAGATACCAATGGATTCATAAGTCACCAACCCAACAAAAGAATATGCATAATGCTTGACTACGTTACCGCTCAAGATCCAAGCATAATTCCTTTGTCAAAGTTAATAATATAGCAACTACCAAACACATACACTTTCTTAAAGCCATGAAGCCATAGAGAATATCACATGTTCATCGAAAAGCAGTTACTCCGAAAGAAAAAACAGACAATCCTGTTTCCTCGAATTGACAAATTACTCATAAAGTTGAAGTATAAATGCTAAGGAAACTTTCAACAAGCAACCTATAACTACAAGCAATAGACAAAGTGATTGGATTTAATCGATACTTTAGCATCCAACAAGTTAATTTAAATTCATTAACAAACATTAAAAACAAAAGGATTAAAGAAAGATTAAGTAGAGGAAAAACTCACATACAGGAAGTAGAAAAAAGCAGTAGGAGGTTTCTTGGGCTTTAGAGCATCAAGTTTTAAACTTTTCCCCTTTGACATCCTTTTCTTTGGTTTTGATCTCCTCTCTTTAACACTGCAAATAAAAAAGGAAACACGGATGGGTAAATGCAATCAGCAACTTAATTCAGTAAATAAAAGATACGCAAAACAAACCAAAACCATCATAATTTTGATCGCAAACAGGAAGTCGAAGAACAAACGTTTCACTGATATGCAAAGAAAAGTAATCAAATCCCACAAAGAAAAGACAAAAAAATTATCAAAATTATTAACTAATTTAGCTTAATATCTGTTCCCATTTCTGGGTTTCCTCAGCACACCAACAAAATAACAACCCAAAACAAAGAGTAGACCAAAAAAAAAAAGAATGAAAAGACGAGTAAAAATGGCTACCTAATAGAGACCGCTGTGTTTGATTTAGTAGCAGAGCCACGTTTCCTTGATGCTGAAGCTGTCTTTGCCATTCTCCTAGTTTTTTCTTTTAGCTTGGGTCTACTCTGCTTCCTCCCTCTCGCCCTTGTTCACTGGGTCTCTGTTTTCACTTTTGCATACGAGAAGCATCGTCCACCACCGAATTACAATGGCTGTTATACGACGTCGTTTCAAGCCAAACGTGGTTATTTTTCTCCCAAAAAGATTCTCTAATTTAGAGTTGAGTATGTTTGTAATTATGGAGTAAGTTAGTAATTAAATGCAAGTTAAAGAAATATTTTTATAAATTTATAAAATTATTATATTTTAATTAAGTAATTATTTTAAATTTTTTTGATTTGATTTGTAATTATATGAAATTTATTTGAATGATATTTAAAATTTTATTAAATTTTAATATTGATGATAACCTTGTACACAAACCTTTTAATTATAAACACATTATAATTAAATCTTTTTTAAGTTTTTTTATTATTTTCAAATACTAGTTTTTCAATATATTTGTTTAAAGGGAAAAGCAAATCAAACTATATTTATTGTATTTAATAATTTTTTTTTGAATAAAAAATTCATTCATATTTAAATTCCGCATAAACATTTAATACTTGTATTCAGTATAATGCAATAACTATTTAATATAATTTTTATTATATTATTTAGATTATTAAAACAAATAATATAATGTAATTACAGTATTGATATAATCAACTATAATTAAAGTAATATATTATTGATTATATATTAATTTTTATATATTTATCGTTATTTTTCAATTTTATTATAATCGGATGAAGGCACGTATGTTCCCAAAATATTCAGAACACTGACTATCAACCTTGACAATATTATTGCAGATCAAATTTGCACTACACCGCAAACTTCCCGATAAACAAATGGTATCGAACCCTCATGGATAGCGGCAGCCACCATAGCCTGCAAATTGAATAAACACACACCCAAAAAAAAAATACCCCTTAATTTTCTGAAATTAATAAAATAAATTAAGAAAGAAAAGAAAAATTCCATGGTTAAGGAGAGCAAGTTTACTTGGATCTTTCAGAGAGACAAGAGCAGAGTTTTTGAAGTCACAGTTCCACGAGTTTCTGCCATTGGACTGGTAGTAAAGGTTCATGACAACTGATGCATGGTTGATGCAAGTATCAGGAAAGTAACAGGAGCCATTTGGTTGGATTAGTTTGCAGTCTTTCAACTGATCACAGCAGAAGTTTATATTGGAGATTAGATCTGTCTCGCTTGATGATGGTTTTGCAATGCACCAAGTTTTCTCCTGTGGAGGATTTCCAGGATAAATTGGAAAGGAATTCCAGGATTCATAGTGACATAACAAGTTGGTTATTTATATAGATATTCTTACCTGTGCATTAACCAGCTTTGGTATTCCTCCTGTATAAGTTTGCAACATGAATTTCCAGGGGAAAAAGAAACGTGAGAGACATTTCTGAAACTTCTGATATTATTAGCCTTTTTGATCAAGTAATATGCATGTATGTATACTGATATATCAGATCAGCTAGAAACTATTAAAAAATAAAATGATATACATATACATATATATAGGACAAGAAGTTTTAAAAAGGTAAACCTGAGTCTGACGAGAGAAGCACAAGACAGAGGATGAGGTTGGGAAGAGCTGAAACTGATTTGTCCATGACTTGGGTCATGCACATTGGGGAAGAGGATCTCTGTCAGGTAATTTTTTAGTAGATGATGAAGATGAAGCAACAAGGTTATATAAATAATGGTAAGTTTGCTATTTCTAGGCCACTGAGTGAACAAATTTCTGAAGTAAAATTAACCGATGAATTACATTATAATTAGTGTCATTTTCTTAATTAATTATGATCGATGAATTAATACCATCTATGGATATGTAATATAACAGTAAAATAAAACTAGTGGGGGAATTAGTATGGTCATTATTGTTACGCCCGCGTCTAGGATCTTAGGAGTTTGTATGTTTACACGTACGTATACGTGTATAAATATATGTATGCATATGTGTATATGTGTATATGTATGTGTATAAGTGTATGAGTATGAATATGTGAATGAATTGCATTGGATAAATGTGAATGAGTATGCTTTCTTGGAAATGTACGTGTGTGTATGAATATATTATGCGAATATGCATATGTGTTTATGGTTGATTGTGTGTCGTCGCCTTATCGGGAAGCATGCCTTCTCGGTTGGATGAGGGACGATGAGTATTTGTGCTTAGGTTTGTGTTTGGAAGTGTGGTTTAGAATGGTTTGGGCAGTGAGACGGGTTTCAAGCATTGAGGCTTGCCAATAGGCAAGATTGTGCCTGAAAAGTGTCTGTAACGACTCGTGAAGTGGCATCACGACTCGTTACAAAGGGTTTTGTGAGTGTGTATGTGGGAATTGTTGCTGTAACGACTCGTGAAGGGGTCATCACGACTCGTTACAGTAGGTTTTGCCTGTGACAGTCGAGTTTTTGGTCGGGCACGACTCGTGATGGAGTGTCACGAGTCGTTACAGAGAGTTTTGCCTTCACGAGTAGCGTCACGAGTCGTGTCACGAGTCGTGAAGGGGTTCACGAGTAGTGTCACGAGTCGTGACAGTAGCTTTGACGTCATTTCTTTGACTTTTTGAGCGTTTTTAATCGAGCTTCCATCGTAAGTTTCTCCATTTT
>CANYBF010292596.1:0-30928 GCA_948192965.1 Dalechampia spathulata
GAAGCAGAATATGTAGCAGCTACACAAGCTAGTAAAGAAGCAGTATGGTTGAAAATGATAATGGAGGAACTCGGGCACGAACAAGAAAAGATGGTTCTGTTTTGTGACAGTCAGAGTGCCTTGCATCTTGCAAGGAATCCAGCTTTTCATTCCAAGTCAAAGAACATACGAGTCCAGTATCACTTCGTTCGCGAGAAAGTGGAAGAGGGCACAGTGGATATGCAGAAAATTCATACTAAAGATAACCTGGCAGACTTTATGACAAAGGCAGTTAACACTGACAAGTTTATCTGGTGTCAATCCTCTAGTGGCCTGACAGAAGCATAAGCAGCATGGAAAGACAAGGACGAAAAATGGTGTGAAGATCTGATTAATTCTCAATCAAATCTTCAAGTGGGAGATTGTCAAGGTAAAAGGTGATGGGCGCCCGCAAAAGAAGAAAATGGGGGCGCCACAATTGTTGATTTAAAAAAAAAAGTCAAATATTTCAGCCGGGTATGCGTAAACTCCTGCCTATAAATAGGCAGGAGATGCAAAGGCTCTGAGCATCCCAGATTCCACAAAATCATCCCAAAACACCCGAGAGAAAATATGGAGGAAGAGAAAAAATATTTGAGAGTTTATTTTTAAGTCGTTGTAACTTCAAATTATTTTCTTCTCAATAAAATTCTTCGATCCTTTGTCCGTGGTTTTTACCCTAATTTGTTTAGGGGTTTTCCATGTAAATCTGTGTGTTCAATATTTTATTTTCTCAAATTTTAGTTGCAATCCTGCTTTATCCGGTCCGTATTTTTCAACAATAGTCGTGTTAATCATAAGCAACTCATTACTAAAAACTATGAAAAATATAATCCAAAAAGGATGATGTTTTTCATTATTTTTGAAATATTTATAAAATAATCCTTTTCAAAATGTAACATATGTTTACTTTAATTTGTATAAATATTACTGTAAATTTAATATAAATTTAGTGTAAAATTCTTTAATTTTACAAAAAAATTGTTATTTATATGAAAATTTTAAAATTATATCACATCATTTCAAAATATAAAATAAAATCATTAAGCTGAAACTGTAGGGTTTTTGTTCTCTGGGAAATTGGGTCAATGATTGGCCCGACTGAGGTTTGCTTGTGCTTTGAGGATACTAGAGTTCCCCGTATTTATAAGGGTTAATTAGTGATTTATGGTATTATAAATTCAAAATTACCAAAATATCACCTAATATTACATTTTAAAATTTTATCACTTTTAGTCAATTAATTAAACATATTTTTCCCTAACCACTACTACTACTTCTTCTTCTTATTCTTCTTTTTAAATCTATTTTATTTTTATTTTATTTTTTCAATTACTTTTTGTATAATTTAATTATGTTTTTTTTTTATTTTTGATTATATTTCTGTTTGATTTCTTTGATAGTAAATATAAGTAAATAAATATATACTATATTATATGATATATATGATATGTACGATATGTATGATATATATTTATGGTATATATATTATATATTTATAGTATATATAATATATATGTATTTATTTGTATATATTTATTTATCATATCTACCATATAATATGATATATATTTGTATACCATATATCATATATACTATATGATATATATATATACACATATATTTGTAATAGTAAAAAAAATAGAAACAACAATAGAAAATAAAAACAAGGAAGAGAGAGAACATAATTTAAGATAACAAAAAGAAGAAGTATCATAATTTCATAAATCAATAGAAGAATAATAAAAAAATCAAGTATCATAATTTCATAAATCAACAAAAGAATAATAAAAAATCATTAATTTCATAAATTATAAAAGAGAGGAAGAATGAGAAAAAGAAGAAGAAGAAAAAGAAAAAGGAAAAAGCGAGGAGAAGAAGAAAATAAAAAGAAATAGTAAATAAAAAGAAAGAAAAAAAGAAGTAACAAATGGAGAAGAAGGAAAAAAAGGAACAGTAAATAAAAAGAAAGAAAATAAGAAGTAACAAATGAAGAGGAAGAAAAATAAAGAAATAAAGGAAGAAGAAGAAAAGAATGCGATTGAGAAGAAGAAAAAGTGAAGAAAAAGAGAGGAAAGAGAAGATTTAGGTATTTTAAAAATAAGGATTTTTTAAAAATGAAGATTAAAAAAATACAGAAACAAAATATAAAATTAAAAGTAAAAATGTAATTTAATTTAAAAAATTGATAAATATTTTAATAAAAATCAAACTAACATAAATTTAAAATGAAAATTTAAATTATAATTTCTGTATTGATAATAACCTCGGGAATCTCTTGCAACAGACAAAAAGGTTTCAGGATATTTTTTAACATGTCATTGTCATTCAAGTTTTTATGGATTGAGATGAGCTTTAACAGTTTACTTCAATAATTCTGACAAAGAAATCATATCATAATTGATCAACTTTTTAAATATTTTTATTCTATTGAATTAAAAATTTATTATATAATAAATATTAAAAGAAAATATTAATATATTTTAAAAAATTAAGGTTTAGTAACTGATCTTGGAAAATATTGATTTATCATATAATACTATATTTGTATTAATTAATATTTAGTATTTAATTTTAGATTTAACTAATATTAACCATGTGCTGTCATTTTTATTTGATGAGTATTTTATGTTAAGCGTGCTACGTCACATCGTACTCACAAATATCAGAAAATCCAGAGGTGTGGTACCCACTCACATGAGTGTAAACATCACTGTGGTGAAGCATGACGTGTGATTCAACCACGGAAATTGATGTTCCAAATTGAATTCTCAAATCACCACTCAGACACAGCTGTTAAATCCTAGTTTTAACATATTTTTATAATAAAATCATAATCTATGGTATATATACACATATTTACTCATATTTATATAGACTTACTTATATCATAGTATATTAAAGAGAAAGAAAGGAGAAAATAAGAAAAATGATAATTTTATTCTTACCATTAAATTTTATTATTTTCTAAAAAATTTAATTTATTAGTAATAATTATTTTATATTTTATATATTATTTAAAGATAAATACTACTAATTTTATCTATATTTGTTAAATAATAATTATTTTATATTTTATATTAAACTAATTTTATCCAAACAAATGTAATTCAAATAAAAAAACTAATTTTATTTATATTTTAAAAATTTAATTAAAATTAAAATTTAAATACTAATATTTAAATTTATCTAAAATAAATATAAAAATTAATTTAATAAATATTAATAATAAACTAAAGTTTTATTTACATATAAAGTTTTAAATCAATTGAAATGTTATCTAATAGTAATAGTTTTAAATATAACAACTAATATCTATAAAAAAATTATATAAAAAAATATTACTTATAATTATTTTAAAAAATATGAGATATTTATTAAAATTATAAAATATCACATATTATTAACATATAACTTAACCTTTTCAAACTCATACTATAAAAGTAAAGTGAAGTAGATTAATTGAGCATCATTTCTTAAACTTTTAATGAATATACTATAAAAAGAAAGATGAACAAATAAAATGATAATTTTATCATTCTTATAAATTTATTAAAACTAATTTTAATTTCATTTTAATTATCTAATAATAATAATTTTAATTTTTAACAACTAATTTCTATAATAAAATTATATAAAGAAAAATATTATTTTTTATTATTTTCAAAAATATGAGATATTGATTAAAGTTATAGAATATCTCATATTATTAACATATGACTTAATCTTTTCAAACTTATATTATAAAAATAAGTAAAATAGATTGACTAAACACACCTCTTTTAGGCTTTTAATTAATATTATAAAAGAAAAAATGAAGTAAAATGATGGTTTTACCATTCTTCTAAATTTATTAAAACTAATTTTAACTTTGTTTTAATTATATAATAGTAATAATTTTAATTAATGTATAGCAACTAATTTCTATAATAAGCTTATATAAAGAAAAATACCACTTATAATTATTTTTAAAAATATGAGATATTTATTAAAGTTATAAAATATTCAACATTGTTAACATATAACTTAACCTCTTCAAACTCATGCTATAAAAGCTAAACGAAGTAGATTGATTAAGCACACATCTCTTGGATTTTTAATTAATATTATAAGAGGGAAGAGAAATAAGTAAAATGCTGAGTTTACCATTATTCTAAATTTATTAAAATTAATTTTAATTTTATTTTAATTATATAATAGCAATAATTATAATTTATAGCAACTTATTTTTATAATAAAATTATATAAAGAAAAATATTACTTATGATTATTTTCAAAAATATGAGATATTAATTAAAGTTATAAAATATCTCATATTATTAACTTATAACTTAACTTCCTAAAACTTTCATTACTATAAAAATGATGTAAAGTAAATTGATTGATCATACATCTCTCAGTATTTTAATTAATATTATAAGAGAAAAACTGAATAAGCAAAATGATGCTTTATCATTTTTTTTAATTTGTTAAAACTAACTTTATTTTATTTTAATTATCTAAAACTAATAATTTAATTTATAGCAATGATTATTTTTAAAAAAATGAGATATTTATTAAAATTATAAAATATCTCATATTATTAACATATGATTTAATTTTTCAAAACTCGTATTATAAAAGCTAAATAAAATAGATTGATTGAGCACACTTATTTCAAACTTTTAATTAATATTATAATAGAAAAGAGGAATAAATAAAATGATGATTTTATCATACCTCTTAATTTATTAAAAAAATAATTTTAATTTGATTTTAATTATCTAATAGTAATAATTTTAATTTATAACAACTAATTTTTAGCTAAGAATTCTACAAAATCATATATAAATATGAATTTTTTTATTATTTAATAGTTTAATTCATTAAAGTTAATTTTTATGATCAAAATTTATATAAAAATCAACACATAAATTATTAGTTTTTAAAAAATAAAATTTTATTAAATACTTTAAATTTACTAAAACTAATTTTATTTTATTTTAATAATCTAATAGTAATAGTTTTATTTATAACAACTAATCTCTATAATAAAATTAAATAGATCATATGTTTCTTGAATTTTTAACTAATAGTATAAAAGAGAAGGAAAATAAATAAATAATAGTTTTACCATTCCTTTAAATTTATTAAAATTATTTTTATTTTTATTTTTATCATGTAATAGTAATAACTTTAATTTATCATAACAAACTTTTATATAAAAATTCTATTCAAAATCAAATATAAATATAAATTATTTTTATCATGTAATAATTTAATTTACTAAAATTAATTTTTATTAATAAATTTTATATTTAAGAAAATAAAATTTTATTAAAAATTTAAATTTGTTAAAAATAATTTTATTTTATTTTGATAATATAAGAATAATAGTTTTAAAAATAACTAATTTTTATAATAGAATTATAGAAATAAAAATATTGTTTATGATTTTTTAAAAATATGAGATTATTATTAAAGTTACAAAATATTTAATATATGATTTAACAATTTCAAATTTATACTACAAAGATCAAGTGAAGTAAATTTATTAAGCATATATTTCTTAGACTTTTAACTAATATTTTAAGAATAAAGGAGAATAAGTAAAATTAATTTTAATTTAATTTATAAAAATAAATTTATAAAAATTTATAAAACTTAATTTTAATTTTAATTTAATTATCTAGAATAATTTTAATTTATAATAACTAACTTATATTTAGAAATTCTATTCAAAATTAAAAATAAATACAAATTATTTTTATCATCTAATAGTTTAATTCATTAAAATTAATGTTTATTATCATAATTTTATATAAAACATCAATACATAAATGATTAATCTTAAGCAAATAAAATTTTATTAAAAATATAAATTATTAAAATTAATTTTATTTTATTTTAATAATATAATAATAATAGTTTTAATTTATAATGACTAATTTTTATAATGAATTATATAAATAAAAATATTATTTATGATTTTTTAGGAAGTATGATATTTTTGTTAAAGTTACAAAATATCTCAAATTGTTAATGTATGATTTAACTTTTTTAAATTCAAACTATAAAAGTCAAGAAAAGTAAATTAATTGAGCATATTTCTTTTAAATTTTTAACTAATATTTTAAAAAAGAAGGGGAATAAGTAGAATAATAGTGTTACCATGAATTTATTGAAATTAAAGTTAATTTTATTTTAATTGTTTAATAATAATATTTTTAATTTATAACAATTAATTTATATGTACAAATTTTATTTAAAATAAAATATAAATAGAAATTATTTTTATCATCTAATAGTTTAATTTTTTAAGATTATTTTTTATTAGCATAATTTTTATATAAAAGATCAAGGCATAAATGATAAATTTTAAGAAAATAGAATTTTGTTAAAAATCTAAATTTATTAAAAATATTTTATTTTCTTTTGATCATAATAATTTTAATTTATAACAACTAACTTTTATAATAAAATTATATAAAAAATATTATTTATAAATTTTTTAAAAATATGAAATCATTATTAAAATTTTAAAAATATCTCATATTATTAATATAGAACTTAACTTTTTTAAATGTAATATTATAAAAGCTAAACAAAGTGAGAAGTATACTTTTGAAATAAAATTTTAAATAATATATATAACAATAAATTTGTTTTATTTTATTTTAATAATCTAATAGTAATAATTTTAATTTATAATAACTAAATTTTATAATAAAATTATATAAAAATATTATTATGATTTTTCAAAAATGTTATTAAATTTATAAAAATATATCACATTATCAATACATAATTTAATTTTTTTAAACTTATATTATAAAAGTTAAATAAAGTAAATTGATCAAATATACTTTTAAAATAGAATTTGGAATGATATATATAATAATAAATAAAATTTGATTGATTTCAAGATGTGATTAGTGTTAAAAAGATTGTTCATAACATATTATTAATTGATGGTTGAAAATTTTGTTAAAATATACGATAATATTTGATAGAAATATAAATAGTTTATATATTGAATGATATTTATAAGTACAAATAGATAATACTTTAATGATAATGATTAAAATAAAGTTAGAATGATGATAAAGTATAGAATCTAGATTAGTAAGAATTGGATGAGAAAGAAAATAAGTCGAGGTTAGAGCAGAACAATCATTAGGTTGTTCAGGGATTGAAACATTAGACATGAAAGATTTTTTATCGTGATGTAATGATTGGCATAAACCAAGAGATAAATGCTTCAAAATTATATGAACCGAATGTTTGAAAGACAGACCTTTAAGTACGGGAAGCCAAATGATGGGACATGAGAAAAAAGAATTCTTGTTTGAATGTGTCCATCGGCTATTTTACATAAAATATACACTTTTCTTCTCTGTTCTTAAAATTATATCTACAATTGATAATTTTTTACATTTTTTCATTGATAATATTAATTTTGGGTCCCGCTTATGTCTCATATGAAGCCTATATTTCTTAGCATTACAAGAATTGATCAACGTACACGGTTAATATTGTACACGATTCTGAAAAATATCTAATCTCACCCACGTTCCCTTTTTGTTTCAAATAATTATTTATACCAGATCAAAATTTTCTTCTTTTATCATCAAATTTTCTTTCTTTATTGATTATGGAGAACAAGGAGGGATTTCCTGTTTTTTCAGCCTTTTTATGCTTCATCTTGTTCATCTTTAGCATGCAGAAGAAATGGAAGAAGACCTCCTCATCAAAGTTACCTCCAGGGCCAATGAAGTTGCCTATTATAGGCAACATGCTCCACCTAATCGGCTCTCATCCTCATCATCGGCTTAGAGATTTAGCCAACCAATGCGGCCCTATTATGCACCTTCAGCTGGGTGAAGTTTCGACCATCGTCATTTCTTCTGCTGAAGCTGCCAACCAGGTGATGAAAACTCATGACCTTATCTTTGCTGACAGACCCATTTTTGCTGGTTGGAAGGATTATCTTGTACAATTCCAAAAACATCGCTCTTTCAACTTACGGTGATCACTGGAGACAGTTGCGAAAGATTTGTACAATTGAGTTATTCTGCATAAAACGTGTTCAATCATTCAGATCAGCTAGAGAACAAGAGGTTTCGTTTCTTGTGAAATCCATTTCTTCAAGTGGAAGGTCGCCTATTAATCTTAGTAAGATGGCGTTTTCTTTATCAAATTAGAACCGCCTATGGCAAGACTAACGAGCAGAATGATCGATTCTTACCAATTTGTTCAGAAGATCAGTGTCGCGTTGGATGGTTTTAGTTTGGCAGATACTTTCCCCTCTGTTAAATTTCTTCCGATAGTTACTGGGATAAAGCGTAAATTAGAAAAGCTGCATCAAGAAGCAGATTCCATTCTTGAAAATATAATCCAAGGACATAAAGATAATCAGCCATCAAGTAGAGGTGATTCAAAATATGAAGTTGATGACCTTGTAGATGTTCTTTTGAGGCTTCAAGGAGATAAAAAGCTTGATCTGGTTTTGACAAATGATGAAATAAAAGCAGTCATGCTAGTAAGTTTTTTTCTTTCTTCCAAACAAAAGAAGTTCGACATATCAAAACAAAACAATTTGAAGTTTGGTATCTTTTTGGATTTTCCTACGTTTTTAACCCGGTTCACTGATAAGTTGTACTATAATGTGTGAATTGCACGGTATGTTTCTTGCTGGAAGTGAAACATCTTCTACAGTAATAGAGTGGGCAATGCCAGAAATGGCTAGAAATCCCAGAGTAATGGAAAAAGCTCAAGCAGAGATAAGGCATCTCTTCCATCAGAAACAACAATTAGTGGATGAGTCAAGCCTCGATAAATTGAACTACTTAAAATTAGTCATCAAAGAGACGTTACGATTGCATCCTCCTGTTCCATTGCTTCTTCCAAGGGAATCCAGAGAGAAAACAGAAATAAATGGATATGAAATACCCGTTAGAACTAAAGTTGTTATTAATGCATGGATGATCGGAAGAGATCCTTGTTATTGGAATGAAGCTGATAAATTTTATCCAGAGAGGTTTTTGGATAATCCAATCGATTATAAAGGGAATGATTTTGAGTTTATTCCATTCGGTGCTGGAAGAAGAATGTGTCCTGGAATTTCATATGGTATGGGAGTTGTGGAGCTTACACTGGCAAATTTGGTACACCATTTTGATTGGAAATGGAGCAATGGAATAGAGCCTCATGATTTAGATATGACTGAATCATTTGGAATTGCATGCAGGAGAAAGAATGAGCTCTACTTGATTCCTATGTTTTACAGTCCTTAATTTGTCATTTAATGAAGTTCAATAAAGAAAGTGACATGGGCATATGCTTGTTTGTTACTTGTTAACTAGAAAGCATTGATGTATTTAATAATTTAAGTATTGTTGTGCTAATTGTAACTAATACAGTGCAATCAAAGTCCCTCTTTGGGGCATCTTCTCCATCCTTTAATTTCTTCTTGCCCTTTCTACATCCAGAAAAGAGGATTGTACCAATTAATGATATGATTGGTAGCAATGAGCTTCAGCCTTTATGACTTTTTATTTTAAAATAGAATTAGAAAATGATATAATTTTAAATAATATAAATGATAAATTAAATAATCAAAACTGATATGTAACATGCATAACATAACTGTAGTAATTTTTCTTCATGATATAATACTGCTCTACAATGTTAATAAGTGTAAAAAGGTCGGGCCAA
Source organism: Dalechampia spathulata (assembly GCA_948192965.1). NCBI lineage: Eukaryota > Viridiplantae > Streptophyta > Magnoliopsida > Malpighiales > Euphorbiaceae > Dalechampia > Dalechampia spathulata. Next base: position 9,715 of record CANYBF010292596.1, read on the forward strand.
AATTCCACAGAATAACCTTCATATCTAAAAAAATATTTGATTAAAAAGTATATTAGAGCATTGTTTAATAAAAAAATAAGTCAGCTCAATTAATTTTATTTTTAGGGCGTTATAGATCTAGCCCGCATCTTGACTTAAGCTCTAGCTAGCACCTTAGAGAGCCCTTTGCTTCTCTCTCTCTCTCCCTTATTCGGGAGAATATAACTACAAAATGGCAGGACCAGACTCTCCCATTAGGAGGGCAAAGGAAAACTTGCCACTTAGCGATTAAAAAGAACCTATTTTCTTTGCAATAAATATCAGAAAAAATTAATTTAAAAATTAGTACAATGTAGTATAAACCTGCTGCTTTTTCCAACCAAAGACGTATAAACACAACTATATATATTTTAATTTTTATTTTAACCAAAAAAAAGAAAAGAAATAAAGAAAAAGACTAAAATAAAAAATAAAAAAATTCTTACTTTTATTTTTTTCTTTGTTATTCATCATACGTTTTTTGTTATTGGATTTTTTATGTTTTAATTTCATAATTTTGGTATTTTGCTTTTGAATGTAATTCGACTGGAGAGAACGAGAAGGAAAAAAATGTGAAAATTGAAATATGAAATACTAAAAATTCAATATTCAAAAAATAAGTTTGTCTAAATGTAGTACCTTTTTATATCATCCCATGTAAAACAACATGTTTCAACTTGTTGATCTATAGTTTTTTATGATATTATATTCTTTTAATTGTTTCATCTTGCATGATTGAAGATATTTGTTCTTACATAATTTTCCTTTCACTTGAAATAAAAAATATCAATTAAGATCGAAAATAATTTTCTCAGAATAATAATAAATGAGAAGAAAACATTATAATGATTTATAAAAATAATAATTATACTCATCATGAAATCATCAAAGTATGTAAGTAGAATGAAAGCACTAAAGGAGATTATAAAAGAATGAAAGCAAGTAGAATATTAAACTATCTTGTAGTTTATTTTTATTATAATTTTCATTGTTATTTAATAATTTTTATTTTGAAAAAGGATTGAACGGGAGTAATACATTCTTATTTCAAAACAATTATTAATTTAAATTATTTTATTGTATTATTTTTTATTTTTAGATTTTGATTTTTAATTAAACAATTATTCAATTTTATTATAAAGGATGACATGAATCTTATATGGTAACTTTTCTTTACATCTTCGTTATATATACTAAACTTGCATCATATGTTTTGCGCGATAATATTAATTGTATAACTCATTATTTGTATCTTTTTTATGATTATTTTTAATATTTTTAATTTTAATAAAATATTATTATTATATGCATCATTTAAAATTTTATTATAACATATAATTCTATTTCTATTATTATATATATCATTTAAAATATACTATACAATTTTGATTGATTGGAAAAGCAGCAATGGAATAGAGTCTCATAATTTAGATATGAGTGAATCAATAAGATTTTCATGCACGAGAAAGAATGAGCTCTACCTGATTCCCATCATTTATAGTACTTAATTTGTCATTTGATGAAGTTCAATAAAGAAGTGACATGGACATATGCTTGTTTGTTGCTTGTTAACTAGTAGAGTGCAAGCAAAGTCCCTCTTGGGGCATCTTCTCCATCCTTTTAATTTGACGAAAGTCTATTATCACTAAAAAAATTTTTAAAAAGTATTATCAAAATTCTTTAAATCTCTTTGATAGTAATGTAATCAGATTTTCACTTTTATAACATTTCGAAATGGAATATTCTTTGAATAAACTTATTAAAGAAATTCAAAAGCATAATTTAATTATGTTTCAATTATTAGTGTTTGATTATATATATATAGTATTATGTAATATAATTATTAATACATTATTAAGTAACCAGAAAAAAATTTTAGAATTAATTTATTAAAAAATTGTTATAATAAAATTTAGTATCAATTCAAACATAATTAATAAATTATTGAAATAATTAATCATTTATCTATTAAGAAAATTATTATAATGTAATTATATTAATAATTAATTATATTCAAAATTATCAGCATCTCAAATTTCAATTACAATTTTATTTTTTACCAACGGTTCCAAGGGAATTCAGAGAGAAAGTAAATCGAGAGATTAAACCTGAATATGACCATATGATTTTAGATAACTTGAAAGAGTGTCATGGATAGTATGTTGCATTTAAAATATTTATATGCACTTTGATTGATGAATTAAATAATGAAATGAAAGTTTGAGTTTAATTGATTTATTAATATTAATTTAAAAAGACATAATTAGTTTGAGAAAGTAATTTTGGATTGATCTACTGAAGCTATGACATTCTTAAATATGTGGTAATAGATGTATGTTGATCCCTTGGTTTCATTTTGGCCTTCTTGCTTTACAAGAAAAATATTAAAGGAGTTATAAAAACAGTTTGAGACAAGGGCACGCATTTAAACTCCATCAAACACAATTTCTAAAGAAACACAGAACCTCCTAACTAGCCATAAAGCTCATAAAGGAATTGGGTGTATAAGCAAGGAATTGATACCATCAATGGCGACTTGACCAACATTTATATAATTATCTTCATCCTTGTATGGAACATCCATTGCACGATCAAGATTCAGTGATCGCATCAGGAGTTGCATTGGCACTGCTGTTGGCTTTAGCAATTCCCTATTTACATCAAAATTAATTTTTATTTAAAAATTTAAAAATTAATTTTTACTAAAATAACAAACAACAATTAGATTTCTATATAAATAATAATTTTTGGGTAACTATCAATTTTTATTAAAACAATTCTATTTTAATATTTTAATATAAATATTAATATTTATTTGAACTATTTAATTATATATTATATGAATTTGATTTCAAATGAAATACCAAAATTTTTTATATTTAAATTAATTTTATAAAATATTTGTTTTTATTAAAAATAAAATAGAATTAAAATAGATAAAATGTATTTCTTATATATTCTTTAATTACATATTTATCAATTAAAATATTTTATGATAATGAAATAATGATTAGTGAAAATAAGTTACATTTTATTTTTAATTAAATTTGAGATGTAAGATGATTATGGGTTTAAATTAAAATATAATTTTTATATTAGATATATGTTAAATCGTATATTTATTCTATATTATCATTGATCATATTTATTTAATTATTTTTAAATTCTATAACAAAATATAATTAATTAGGTAATAATAATATAAATATAAAATATTATAAATATGTATAAAATAAAAATATGATTAAACATATTAATTAAAATAAAATATAATAAAACTGAGAGAGAATAAAAGAAAATTAATATATTTGAAGTTATTATGAGAAAGTTAAAAATATTGATTTTTACATAAGTTATTATAAATTTCTATTTAAATAATTCTAAAATTTATATGATTACTAATAATCTTATCTTTCCCTAAAAATAAAATTATAAAAATTAAGTGATCATAAATATATTAATTCATTTGAATGATTAAAGTTATAATAAAATTTTTTTTTATTTCATATCAATATAAATTATGATTAATAGCAAATAAAATAATTAATATCAATGTCATCAGTTATAATGTAAAAATATAAAATATAATATAAAAATGGTTTGAAGAAATGTATAATTAAATCAACCTTATTATAAAAGTGAATTAATTTAAAATATAATAAAAATTTTATTATGATTAAAAATATTTAAAAGAAAAATTATGTTATGATTTTTATAATAATATAATTTTATTCAAATTAAAAAATATTAAAAATGGTTATAAATACAAATGATGGATCAAGAAATTTTTTAAATTATCATATTTTAAGAAAATTATAAAAATAATGAATTATTTTTATAATTCATTATTTATTTTTTGACTTATTTTTATACTATTTTATAAAAATTACATATGGATGTAATTTAATTTAATTTAATGATGCATATATAATAAATATGTAAACTTTATGATATATTAAAAGAGGGAAGGAGGATATGAGAAATTTTTGTTTAACTTTTTCTCTAAATTTATTTTATTTAATAATTTTAATTTATATTTATAATTAATTTAAATTAAGAGTTATATTCAAAATCAAATATTAATACTAATTTTTTATTATTTAATTTCAATATAAGAATTCTAACTTAAAATTTAATATACAAATTAATTATTTATATTATCTAATTTAATATATTAAATTAATTATTATTATTTTTATGGTATGATTTTAAGTTTTACTTATAACATATGTTAGAATTAAATTAAAATTATTTATATAAAAACAATTATTTATTAAACATGTAATTATTACATCACTATTATAATATATAATTTTAAAATATGATAATTATTATTTTATATCATGATAACAAATATAATTATATATAGATTGCCTAAATATTTTGAGATAAACCTTAAAATTTTATTTAAAAATTTAAATTTTTAGATTTAATAATTATTTTATATAGTTTTTTTTGGTTTTTAACTCTAATATTACATTAGTATTCGTAGGGTCAGAGAAACATACCTTTAATATTATTCACACTTAAAACCAATGTGTCCAACACAAAGTACTTTTACAATTTGTCATTTTGAATGATTGATGATAATTTGCCCCCCATGCTTTATCGCCATTTTGTCATAACAGCTCGTGCCTAGTCATGTTGCATATATATATCTTTCAATAAGTATATATATTTATCAATTCCCTTAAGGCATATATCACCCATAACAAAAATCCACAAAGCCTACTTAAATACCAATTAATTGAATATTGATAATTAACACGAAATTAGGTTTAAAGTCTTTTAACACTATATTTATTTCCATTTAAAAGGGTTTTTTTTCAAATTTATGAAAAAACAGAAAAAATTTTATTTTTTGAAAACTATAAAAATAATGAATTTTTTAAAAAATATTTATAAAAATGATGCTTCTAAAGTTTAAGATAAGTATACTTTAAATTTATTTTAATTTATAAAAATATTTATTTCAGAATTATTTGAATTATTCTTTAAATTTAATATAATTTTATGGTAAAAAATTGTTATTTTTAAGAGAAATGCTTAACAAGTGTTGACAATATCTTTGAAAAACTTGAGATTCATGATTCTATCCTTAGATGAAATTGATTCCAAATTACCATTTTTGGCAGTTGAATCTTCAGATATTTTTAAATATTTTTAATTTTTTAATAAAAAATATATTTTATTATATAATCCATCTATCTTAAAATGATCTTTCATCGGGATTAATTAAAAAAATGTTTGTATTCCATATAAATATTAGTGTAGTGGGCGTCATTGTTCTCCTACAAATTTATAGTTTTGAATGGTAATATCATGGTACATTTTATTTTTAAAAAATATATTTAATTTAATCTCAATATTTAATATCAAATTCTACTGCATATTTCATATTACAAGAATAATCCTTTGAAAACTTTTCCTCTAGAATATTAATTTCTATAATTTTGTTAATCATTTTAATCTTAGAAAACTTTTCTAAAACTTTAAAATTATGTTGAGTTTATATTAATTTAATCTAGTATTAAAATTGGATTAAATTGTATTTGTTTCTAGTTAACTTACGTTAGTGGAATTTCGTAGTTCAAAAAAAAAGTTAACCGTTAATTATCGGTTAATAAAAATGAAAATGAAATCCAAAATTTATAAATAATATATAAGCAGTCAAAATAATAAAAAATTTTATTTACAAAAAAATAATAATGTTGTATGAACTATAAATTACAATATTAATATACATTCTTATATTGTATATTGAAATTGTTTATAATTAATCAAAATTATTGAATATCATTAATTATTATTATCAGTTAATATTAATTAATTATTAATCGTTAAAATTTAATTAAAATCATCAATGATTAGTCAACATCCATTAATGATGACCAATGAAACTAAAGATGAGGTATTAATAAAACCATCCAAGAAAAGAAATAAGAATAAAACAATAAAAATTTTAAAATATTTTTTTAGGTGAAAATGAAAGTGGTAAAATTTCAATATTTGAGATTCGAGCAGTTGATCCATGAATAAGTTGACCCATTAAATAAACGCAGGGATGTACATGTGTATATGAAATAGTTAATAATATTAGTTAATAATATTGTAAAAATTTTGATTATTAATTAATCCATTTATCGAGTACCCACCCTTACTTTCATGATTACAATAACCACTAACATCTAATGGTCATGTTAATTGTAAGCAAACTCATTACTAAAAAATGTGAAAAATAGAAATTTTTTTTAAAAATATCATATTTTTAAAAAATTATAAAATAATACATTTTGAAAAATATTTGTAAAATAATACATTTCAATATGTAATATATATTTACTTTAAATTGGATAAATATTTACTTTAATTTTAACTAAATTTAATGAAAAAAATATTTTTTATAAGAAAAAATGAGTATTTTTATAAAATCTTTAAAATTATATGATATTATTATTAAATACGAGTAGAATTTTTATTGTGAGATGTCTTAATTTTTCTACTTTCGCATTTTGAGACTTAACAAGATAATTATATCTATACTTCACTTTGAGACGGTAATTTTGGTCTAATTTAAAATAATTATATTTAATACTGGAAATTAGTCGAATTGAATCAAATTATCTTATTGTAATTTCAAATCATTTATAATTGAAGAAGTTTGAGCTAAATTTTTTTAAATTTTTTCATGTATCATGAGCTTATATTCCATGAATAGTTATACTTTTACCTTAATAATTAAATAAAAAATATTTTTATATATTTATATAATTATAAATTTAAAAATTATATGAATAAAATTAAATTTTTTTCATATAAATTAACGAGTTAATTCACAAGTTTTTTATCGAGTCATTTTACGAGTTTAAATTAATAAAATATTATCTAGCTTGAGTTTAAATTATTTATTAAACGAGTTTTGCTAAACGAACTTGAATAAACTTTTTTCAAATAAAGCTTTGAGTAGCTTATAAATAATTAAATTTATTTACATCCCTTATTATATTTTAAATTTGAAAATTATCAATATTTCTGTGCCATCACATTTTGATATTTAATATGTAGAGTTTTAAGGGTTAGTTACAAGAATACTAGATTTTGTCCTTTAATTTCTGTACTTAAGGAGATGAGATGAGGTAACTTATTTACGAAATTGTTGCAGCAATTTTTTTATTTATAGAATTAATGTCTTTTGTTTTTTAGTTTTTTAGTTTTAAGTTTATTATTTGTTGATATGTCTTTTTTTAAAAAAATTTTACGTAATTTTAATTTATATAATTGATCATTAATTTTCTTTAATCTTATGAGAAAAGTAAATATTGTAAAAGAAGATCAACTAATTAAATCTAATATTTTTTTATTCATGATTTTGTATATGAAAATATATTTGAAATTAACATGATTAGAATATAAAAAAGTATATTTTTCTATATTAATATTAAAGATATTTATATTTTACTTTTGATATTAAATACTCCTATATATATTTTAAACACTTATCATATAATTTAAAAAATTTTAAAAAATATTTATTTTATATATCATATACATATGTTTGTCATAGGTAAATTTTTGAAAATAAATATATTTTATGATCTTAAAAATACATATTTTCACCATAAAATTCGAATATACATATATTGTTTTAGCTTGTGTCAAGTTTCATGTGGAATTTGATTTTATAATATGATTGAGATGTCACATATTTCTTTGTGTCTATTCCCAACCTGAAAATCTTGCTTCTGTTGACCATACAATGCTACTCGTCTCCACCTGAAAATCCTACCTTCTTCTCACCCCAAAATCAAAATATTTAATATGTTTATTGATTTTTCTAAAAAAATATCATAAAAATAAATTAATTTTATGATAATTTTTTAAATTACACATTACATTGAATATGACTGATGATATGAACTATAAAGTATCGATTTTTAATATCCATCTATCTATTAATTTCTAGTTATTTTTTCCATTTTAAACTAATATTATTCACACTATAATCAATAAACAATAATTTTTTATTTTTATTATCATATGAATTTTTTAAAAAATAAAAATCAGATTAGACTTATAGATTAAACTAATGAAAATATATGCTATATAAATAATTTCAACATGAATTTGATTGTTAATACGGACACCATTGTATGCCATATAAATATATAATATATGTTATATCATATAAAAATTTCCTCTTTTAGCATATCTTGCATATCTTGCATTGATCATGGAGAACAAGGAGGATGGGCAATTTACCCATTTGGGGTAAAATTTTTTAAAAATTCTTCATTTAGTATGAAAGGGAAAATAATTCCTCATTTGATGTAAAAAAAAAGTACTTGACCGCCACTTTTATTGGCAGCCAGAGTCAACAAGGCAGGTGAGAAATAACTACGGTTGGTTACGTGGTATGTCATGTGGCTACTGTGTAACAAGAGAGAATTCCAGGCTGCCAGTACAAGTAGTAGCCAACTGTCCTATCATGATGTCAAATTTGAAGAGAAAAAAATTATATATATAATATATAATATATAATTATTATAATAAAAGATGCAATAATTTAGAAATGATTAATTTTAATTAATAATATTATTAATAAAAATGGTATAATTATAATGTAATGATTAATAAATAGGTAGATGTAATTATTAGAAAAAAATTATTAAATTAAGAATGTAATAATTATGAAATTGATGATAATAATTAGTATTAGTATTAATATTAATATTAATATTAATTAATATTAGTAATAATGCTATTATTTTTAGTATTAATATTAATAATATTAATAAAAATTATTATTAATTTTAATAATATTAACATTAATTATTATTAATATTAATAATAATTAATATTAGTGATAATATTATAACTATTAGTATTAATATTAATATTTTTATTATTATTATGAATAAAAATAATTATTATGATTTATATATTATCAATAATTTTAATAATTATTTATTAATGATGATTAGTATTATTAATAAATGATTTGTAGTGTTTTTATTATTAATATGAGTATTCTTATTATTATTTATAGGCAATATTTGGATTATTATCGTTATTATTTTATAAATATAAGTATTATTATTGGTATTAGTATTAATTATAATTATTGTTGTCATGTATTATTATTATTATAATAATAATAATCTTTTATAATAATAATAATAATATATTATATATATAGTTTTTTTTTTCTGGAGAACAATTGACCGCTACCTGTATTGGTGGTCAAAACTTCTCTCTTGTCATGTGGTAGCCACATGACACGTTACATCACCAACATTAGCTATCTCATCTGACAACTAGTAAAAGTAATAATCAAGTACTTTTTTACACCAAATAAGGAATTATTTTTCCTTTCACATTAAATTACGAATTTTTAAAAAATTTAACCCCAAATAGTTAAATTGTCCAAGGAGGAAATCCCCATTGTCCCAGCATTCTTATGCTTCATCTTGTCTTTGAAATTATATGATACGATGATTAGGAGGAGCATGTTGTCTATTATAGGCAACTTAGTCTTGCACCTTTTGTTGATTACTGGAGACGGCTGCGAAAGATTTGTACACTTGAGCTATTGAGCACAAAACTGTGAGCTGTAAAGGAGGCGGCACTCACCAAAAATGACAATTGTAAGGTGGCACTGCCAAAGTTGAAAATGTAAATTTTTTATTTAAAAATAAATAAAAATATAGCTGTGGTAGGCGTACGTATTTTGTATGCGTAAATTCTTACCTATAAATAAGCAGGAGGTGTTAAGGTAAGGAGTATCCCATAAATCTCATCCCACATAAAATAGAGAGAAAGAAGGAAATAATTTGAGAGTATTTTGAGTATTGTTATAACTCTAAATTTATTTCTTTTAATAAAATTCTTCAATCCTTTGTCCGTGGTTTTTACCCTAATTTGTTTGAGTTTCCACATAAAATCTATGTGTTTTATCTTTATTTTTTCTCAAATTTTAGCTATGGTTCTACTTTATCCGGTCTGTATTTTTAATAAGTGATATCAAAACTTTGATTTTTGTTAAAAGAATTTTTTAAAAAAGGAGCATGTCAAAAGGAAGAAAAAATTACAAGGAATTTTTCGGTGCGATCTGTTCGAAAAACGGACATAAAAAGTTGAATTTTATGAATAGTGAAAATAGTAATTTTAGAAGTTGACGACACTGTAGCAGTACTGTAGCAGTTCATTTGTACTATTACTGTAGTAGAGTAATGTAGCGACTCACTGTAATAGAAGTACTATAGTAGATTTACTGTAGCAGAATATTGTTCATGATACCATTCACGAGAAATAATTGGAGCTAATTTTTGCTTAGAAATTTTATGATAAAAGCAATGGCAGCAAAATTTGAGATCGAGAAGTTCAACGGGAGAAAATTTTCACTGTGGAAATTGAAGATAAAGGCTATTTTGAGAAAAGATAGTTGTCTGGCGGAAATCAATGAAAGGCCGCATGATTACACAAATGATAGTAAATGGAACAAGATGGATGAGAATGCTACAGCAAAATAGAGTATCAAGAACGTGCAGAACTTCTACTCTAAAGTCTACCAGATTTATATGATCAACTTATCATTAATCTTACGAATAATGTTCATTCTGATTCCCTGGTTTTTGATGATATAGGAGCTGCTATTTATTGAAGAAGAAAATTGATAAAAGAACAAGGAGGATAAACAAGCTGGTTCACAACAAGTGTGTTACACCCACATTAGAGACCCTAGGAGTTATGCATGTAAGCGTGTCTATATGTTGATGAATGGTAGGATTGCCTTATGGCTATATGATGTGTTCGAATGTATGATGATGGTTTTGTGATTGTACTTATATACATTGTGCTATACGTATGTAATTGTTTGACTTGTGTGTCGTCGCCTTATTGAGGAGTGTGTCTTCTCGGTTGGATAAGGGACGGCGTATATATGTGATTTAGTATGCGTTAGAAGTGTGTCTAGGGTTAGCAAGGAGGTTTGGGATCGTTATGGATGAGTTAGGCTTGCCAAAAGGCATGGTATGGGATTTTAGGATGTGGTACGGGCGTACGGATTGGGCGTACGGTCGTACGAGACAGAGGAATATAGGGATTTTAGGTTCTGAAGGGCGTACGGGCGTACCAAAGAGTGGTACGGCCAGACGTGAGCTCGCAGGAATTTTGGTTTGTCAGTAACCTCGAGTACGTACGGGCGTACCAAATAGGGTACGGGCGTACGGTTGCTCGCAGGAAATTGGGTTTGTCAGAAGTTTCGGGTCGGTACGGGCGTACCAATTCCGTATGACCGTACGCAACATTTAATTTGACTTTTAAGGGTTAAAAACAGACGGTTTTCCATAGGTTTTATTCCTTTTGACTTAAGCCAAATACCCCTAAACCCTACCAAATAACCCTCTTAAAGATTCTAAACATCCCTAACGCCCAAGAACACTGGATAGAAGCTAGACACGATTAGAGACAAGATTACCGGCTCACGCTAGAAGTAACTTGATTTTCAGGTTAGTGCTAGTTTGGAATGTTTAGCCACATACAGCTTGTTTCTATTGCCGTGAGGCTGAAACTACGTCTAGGCTTGTATGTTTACCTTGTGTTTGATTTGTTGAGGCGTGCTATATGCATGGTTATGATTGTAATGCTTGGATTGATGTTTTCCTTGCTTGTTAAGGTGATGAATTGCCCTAACTTTCATGATTATGATGAATTAATGTTAATGACATGCTGACATGCAGATGATTGATGAGGAAAGAAAGAGAGAAAAGAAAATAAGAAAGGAGGGCAGAGCTCAGCTCTGGGCACACTGGATCAATAATGAATGGGATTCCTTTGGGAATCATTAGATATATAACCTCCTGAGATGGGAGATGGATATAGAGTGCAGAGCACTCAACAGTTAAATGGCCTCCTACGGGAGATGAGTACCGGTACCTATCGGGATCCAGTGTGTGCGAAAGGAATGTGCACAATCACAGGAAAACAAGAGTGAATGAGAGAAAGAAGGATGAGGGTGAATACTAGGAGCATTAGCATTTGCATTACATAAGATGCTAGGATTGAAATGCCCTGATATGATGACTTGCGATATGTTGCATGACTATTTATGTGTGTTTCTAGCACCACTGAGTTTATCTCAGCGTTTGTCATTTGATGAACGTAGGTTCAGAGCCCACGGGAGAGCGTTCAGAGAAGGATTAGAGGTCGTCAGTTGAGACGGATTGATCTTGACTTGGTACGGGACTTCTGAGGCATACTCCGGCTCCTTTTTGATTGTGTAGCTAGGGTGGCAGTAGTCATGTACTTATTGTATAGCTTTTGGTGGTATTCTATACACACTCACATATTGTATAACAGGTTTTATTTATTTGAGATACAATATAGCCTGTTATTGTATGTTGCCTGAGTATATGATGAGTTATCCTAGGTATATGTTTGTGCATCACATTGTTTCCGTCGCACTACCACCATTACGCTTAGAGACGTGTCCCCATATGACGTCTACACGATGCATCCCTGGTGGTGCAGGCATGAGTCTTCTTTTGGGGGCCGCTGTCTGTGTCACGGGAGCATGTCATCCTGGGTATGGGCCGGGTGCGACAAAGTAGAAGCTTTAACAGTGATAAGAGGGAGATCAACAGAATGTGGCCCAAGTGGGAGTCACAATCATGGTAGGTCAAAATCAAAGAGTAAGAAGAATTTTAAATGTTACCATTATGGTAAGAAAGGTCACCTGAAGAAGGATTGTTGGAGTCTAAAGAATTCCAATTCTCAAGGGAACGTGGCAAATACTTCAGATGATGGAAATATATTATGTTGTGAAACAGTAATATCAACTAAGAGCAGGAAGAAGTTTGCTGATGTATTGTAACATCCGTAAATAGGGACTAGAAGATTGTGTATATGAATTAAGTTTTATATTGAATTTAAATGAGGTTTATATCATGAATAAGCATGGAAGAATTTGGCTAATAGGAAATGATTAAGAAAAAGAGATATTAAATTAATGACATGTAAAAGTATGAAATGAAAATATGTGAAAAACATATTTGGTACGGGCGTACGGGTTGTTGTACGGGCGTACCACTTGTATTTATTTTGTACGACCATATGGTTTGGTTGTATCGAGTGGAGTTTTAGCCGAGACGTGTGTACGGACATACCAATGGTTTGTACAGCCATACAGAAGATATGGCCTAAATTTCTAATTTGGCAGTATCTTTCATGCAGGCGTACCAATGGGTGGTACGGTTGTACTAGAACTTTGACATAGTTTTGATCATCCAACAATAGTTTTATATGCAAGTGCGCTACTATTCCATCATTCAACTGGAAAGATAATAGTGCATTTAACTTACGTACCTCACTTGCTAACTCCAATGGTGTAGCATAAAAGTATGTTAACACCCTTCGACTCAAGGCATCTGCTACTAAATTTGCTCTTCCACGATGATAATCAATTACATAATCATAATCTTTAATCAATTCCATCCATCTTCTTTATCTCAAATTGAGTTCCTTCTGCGTCTCTAAATATCATAAACTTTTATGATTCATAAAAATATAACATTTTTCACCATACAAGTAATGACGCTAAATCTTTAATGCAAATACCACCGTAGCTAACTCCAAATCATGCATAGGATAATTTCTCTCATGTGGCTTCAACTGTCAAGAGGCATATGCTATCACCTTATCATCTTACATCAACACACAACCCAAACCATTATGTGAAGCATCACGATACACAACAAACTCTTTATCTGAGATAGGTAAAGTTAACATCAGAGCTTGCGTCAAACATTCTTTAAGCCTATCAAAACTCTTCTAACACTTCTCTGTCCATTCAAAAGGAACATCTTTTCATAAGAGTTTCATCAAAGGCAATGTTATAGTTGAAAATCTTTTCATAAATCTATGATAGTACCCGACCAAACCCAAAAAACTACAAACTTTTGTAACATTCTTAGGTGGCTTCCAATTACGTATAGCCTCCACCTTACTAGGATCCATTCTTACACCTTATACTGATACAATATGCCCCAAAAATGAAATATCCTCCAACTAAAAATCACATTTTGAGAGTTTAGCTTATAGTTGCTTCTCCCAAAGAATTTATAGTACTATTCGAAGATGTTTATCATGCTCCTTTGCATCTTTTAAATACACTAAAATATCATTAATGAATACTATGATAAACTAATCCAAATACTATTTGAAAATAGTATTCATCAATACCATGAAATTAGCTGGTGCATTAGTCAATCCGAAAGGCATAACCATGAATTCATAATGCCCATATCGTGTATGGAAAGCTATCTTTGGAATACTCTCCTCCATAACCCGTAATTGATGATATCCTGATCTTAAATCAATTTTTGAAAACATTGACGCACCTCTCAATTGATCAAATAGATCATTACTCTGTGGTAATGGATATCAATTCTTCACAGTCACTTTATTCAACTGTCGATAATCAATACACATTTAGAGAGAACCATCTTTCTTCTTAACAAATAGCACCAATGCTCTCCATGATGACACACTAGGGCGTATAAATCCCCTATCAAGAAGTTCCTGCAATTGCACCTTCAACTCCTTCAACTTTATTGGTGCCATCTTATATGGTGCCAAGGATATAGGTTCCACACTCGGCATTACTTCAATATCAAAGTTGATCGAGCCTTAAAATGTCATGTTTTATGCCCACAAACCACCCATTTTAACATAGTTTAAATGTTAGAATGGTTGATTGTGTATATTTTGTATTTTACAGGTCAAAACTGTGAGTTTTGGGAAAACATGCTTAAATGGGAGTTTTTAAAGCTTACTTGGATTTTGGAGTTTTAGGACACCGCTTGCGAGCATAAGACTAGGCAAAATAACCTGTCAGAGTTGCGTTTTAGAAGCTGAAGGAAGAGGAAGTTGAGTCGAACTCAAACACTTGTGAGCTAGAAGCTGATAAGGCTTGCGAGCATAAGAGGCACCAAAACGACAGCACTTGGCCAGTTTTGGAGATTGGACGAGGATGAGTTTTACTTAGACTTAATCTCCTAGAGTTGGACAAAAAAGTGATTGGGAACAATTCAAACTCTTTTATCTGAAGATTAGAATTAATATTTATTTTTATTTTATTTAGTTTTACCTTCCTCCTATAAATAAGAACGTATGTATAGAGGAAGGGTTGGCGAGTTTTAGTTCAGTTTTATTGCCACATTGTTCGTCCCTTTTTAATTTAATTCCAGTTTTTATTTTCTTTATTTTTATTCTTAATTTATGTTTATTTCGCCAATGATGCAAGGCTAGGTGATTTGTTCTTCCCAATTGGAAGCAATTCAAGTTATTCATTAATTGATTATGTGAGATCTAAATGATCCTAATTCCATTGGCAAAGCACTATTATCT
This sequence comes from Dalechampia spathulata, assembly GCA_948192965.1. Lineage (NCBI taxonomy): Eukaryota > Viridiplantae > Streptophyta > Magnoliopsida > Malpighiales > Euphorbiaceae > Dalechampia > Dalechampia spathulata. Next base: position 25,138 of record CANYBF010292596.1, read on the forward strand.
TTAACTCTGAGTCACATAGAACCATTGTTGTTCCCAATGCATGTAAATAAGGCCTGTTGCATGTTTCTAAGTTCTAGCATATAGCTAAGCGGGTTGTTTGATACGGAAAAGTCACTCGACTTGCTAAAGTGGTAAAGCAAGATACTATCCTTATTGCGACATGCGGTAGTACTTCTTGTGGGTTAGAGGATCTAGTTTGAATATGAGGGATGCTAGGTCGTAACTGTTAACTAGAGTCGAGTCTTCCTAATTCCTAATGCAATTTTGGGATGACTTGTGAGAATCTATTTCCACCTTGTCTATCTTGGAATTAGAGGTGTTTCATAGAGCTTGTTTCATGGCATCTTACAAATAAGGGAAGATTGGGGCGTTCGAGACTTGCTCGACAAACTATAACTGGCTTAGTGCCATTATTGCCTTTGGACTATTATTGAATCAGTGATCATATTCAATTAATGAATACTTGATGCTTTCGGTTGGGAGAATTACTTTTTATTGATTTTCTCAAATTTATTTTATTTGTTTCTTCATTTATTTTAATTACTTTCTGATTCACCTCGTTTATTTTTTTTAAAAGCAAAGAATTACGTGAGTTGAAGCCGTCTCTATGGGATTCAACCCTTACTTCCATTGCTACAAAATTATAATTCCAACGTGTGGCTTGTAAGGAATTAATTTGACGGAAGTGACAACCGATCAAATTTTGGCATCGTTACTAGGGACGGTAATTAACATTTTCTTAATTCTTTGTCTATGACTCGATCTTCTACAGGTAATCTTAGCTTTGATAAAGAAATCAAGAAAATCACAAAAAGATTGAGAAAAGAGGCGAAACTTAGAAAATCTACCTCAGTTTCAGAGAGTTCTTGTACCCATGAGGAAACAACTAGTGACAACTCTGATAGTGTATCACTATCAGATAGATGGCCGCTGCACCCATAGACCAGTCCCCACTTTGTATCACTTATGAGGACATAACAGGACCCCTTGAACTTAAATCTGGACTCATATAGCTACTGCCTACTTTCAGGGGCCTAGAGAATGAAGATCCATACAAACACCTAAAAGAATTTCATATTGTTTGCACAGGTATGAAGTTGCAAGGTGTAAACCTTGAACATATTAAACTTAGAGCTTTTCCCTTTTCTCTTGCAAATGCTGCCAAAGATTGGCTCTATTACATGCCCTCAGGAATTGTCACAACATGGAATGAGATGGCCAGATTATTTTTGGATAAATTTTTTCTAGCCAAAAGAGCTACCCAAATCAGGCGAGATATATGTTCCATTCGGCAGAAAGACATGGAGAATCTTCATGACTATTGGGAACATTTTAAAAGAACGTGTGCATCGTGCCCATAATAAGGGATCACAGAGCAAAACTTGATACAATATTTTTATGAGGGATTATTACCAATAGAAAGGAAGATGATGGATACTGTAAGTGGAGGAGCTATAGTGAACAAAACACCTCAAGAAGCTCGCAATTTGATTGACATAATGGCTGCTAATACCCAATCCTTTAACACCAAAAGAAAACAGCCTAGAAAGGTCCATGAGGTAAATGTTTCTAGCCTTGAAAATCAAATTAAACAGCTCACATCTGTTGTGCAGGAACTTGCAACCAACATGAAACCAGCAAGAGTTTGTGGAATCTGTACCCAAACAGACCATGCGACTGATCAATGTCCCTCAGTTCAAGAGGAGGGAACCAAGGAGTAAGCGAACGTTGTTGGAGGATTTCCAGGACCACCCTAGAGGAAATATGACCCATTTTCTAAGACGTACAACCTAAGTTAGGGAGACCATCCCAACCTACATTATAGCAACCAACAGTTGAATTTCCAGCAGAAGCCAACCCAACAAAAGCCTCTAGGTATGTCTCTAGAAGATGTTGTGAAAAATTTGGCAACTAATGTTCATGCTTTTTAGCAGGATGTTCAGAAATTCTAGCAAACTGTGACTTAAAATCAGTAAAATACAGACACCAGAATAAAGAATATAGAAAATCAAATGTCTCAGATGGCTATAGTTTTGAGCAGAATTGAGTCATAAGGAAAACTTCCGTCACAGGTAGAAGTTAACCCCAGAGAACGTGTCAATACTGTGACACTTAGGAGTGGCTAAACACTTCCTAAAGCAGTTGGAAAAAAGCCAAAAGCTCATAAGGAGAAGGAGGTAGAAATTGATGGTAGCAAGGAAGGAGATAAAGGAGAGCTAGAGGAGAAAGCCAAAGACCATGAGAAGGTAATCCAGCCTGTGATTAATCATTGTCTATTTCTTGAGCAACTGGAAAAGACCAAACATGAAAAGGAGCAAAAGAAAATCCTAGAGACCTTCCGCAAAGTACGAGTTAATATTCCATTGCTTGAGGCCATAAGACAGGTACCCAGGTATGCTAAATTTCTCAAAGACTTGTGCACCAATAAACACAAATTAATTGGCTTTCAACAGGTGAATATGAGTGAAATAGTTTTGGCAGTAATTCAGAGGAAAGTGCCACCAAAATGCAAGGATAAGGGAGTTTTCACAATCCCTACTATGATAAGTGATATGGGCATAAGACATGCCATGTATGATTTAGAAGCCTCAATTAACATTATGCCCTCAAGTGTGTATGAATCTTTGAATGTAGGTCCACTGAAGGAGACAGGTGTTGTGATTCAATTAGCGGACAGGTCAACCATATACCCAATCAGAGTTTTGGAGGATGTGCTTGTGAAAGTTAACGAATTAATTTTTCATGCAGATTTTTATGTCATGCAGATGGATAACAAAACTTTCCCGAAGTCATCTGATCTCTTATTAGGAAGACCTTTCCTAACAATCGCTTGAGCAAAGATTGATGTCCATGAAGGGACATTGACCATGGAATTTGATGGAGAGGTGATAAAATTTAACATATATGATGCTATGAAGTACCCTCCAGAAGTCTTCAACGCCTATGCTGTGGGCATAATCGAGCCATGTGTACAGCAAGTTTTTGAATTATATGGAGAAGATAAACTTGGAATAGTACTTAACAATGCCAAAAATTATAAGGAGATACTATTTTTGAAAGATGAAGTGATGCAGGCCATTGACGAATTGAATGGAGAACCTAAGATTGAACGAAATTTTGATTTGAATAACCCTTACACTAAATTGATTCGTTCAACCTTGCAGGCACCCGAATTGGAGCTAAAGCCACTACCAAGCCATTTGAAGTATGCATTCCTTGGGAAAGGAGAGATACTGCCCGTGATTATCTCCAACAAATTGAGTAAAAAAGAGGAGAACGCCTTGGTTAGAGTTATTAAAAAAATTCAAGGAAGCAATTGGCTGGACCATAGCTTATATTAAGGGCATAAGCCTATCCACGTGCATGCACAAGATTTTGCTAGAGCTTGATAAAAAGTCAGTTCGAGATGCCCAATATAGACTAAACCCAGCCATGATGGAGGTAGTGAAAAAGGAGAACTTAAGGCTGTAAGACGCAGGAATGATATACCTGATTTCTGACAGCCAATGGGTCAGTCCAGTGCATGTTGTGCCCAAAAAGATAGACATAATAGTAGTCCGTAATGAGGAAGGAGAAATGGTTCCCACTCGTGTCCAAAACGGGTGGAGGGTTTGTATTGACTACATGAAATTAAATTCAGCAACTCGTAAAGATCATTTTCCCTTACCTTTTATTAACTAGATGTTAGAACGCTTGGCAGGTCAGACTCACTATTGTTGCCTTGACGGTTACATGGGTTTCTACCAAATACTTGTTGCTCCGAAAGACCAGGAAAAGATGACATTCACATGTCCATTTGAAACCTTCATATTCAATAGGATGGCATTCGGGCTATGTAACGTGCTCGCAACCTTCCAGCGTTGCATAGTAAGCATTTTTTCAAATTTTATGGAAAACATTATTGAGGTGTTCATGGATGATTTTACTGTTTATGGTAATTCATTTAATGAATGTTTAGATAATTTAGCCAGAGTTTTGCAGCGTTGCATTAAGAAGAATATGGTTCTTAATTATGAGAAATGCCATTTTATGGTTAAGCAAGGTTTGATATTGGGTCATGTGGTTTCGAAAAGAGGCATTGAAGTTGATTGAGCAAAAATTGACATAATTAAATCTTTGCCTTACCCCACTACTGTGCTGGAGATTTGTTCTTTTCTTGGCCATGCAGGGTTTTACAGGAGGTTCATGAAGGATTTTTCTAAAGTAGCGCAACCCTTGTGCAGATTGTTGCAAAAAGATGATGAACTTAATTTTGATGAATCATGCAAGGTAGCTTTTAACCGACTAAAGGAGGCACTCATTTCAGCACCCATTATGCAGCCGCCCAATTGGAATTTGCCATTTGAGATTATGTGTGATGCTAGCAATTTTGCTGTTGGGGCTATGCTTGAGCAGCGAAATGGGAGGGATCCTCATGTGATCAACTATGCCTCCAGGATGCTAGATGATGCCCAGCTTAATTATTCCATGATAAAAAAAGAGCTTTATACTGTAGTGTTTGCATTAGAGAAATTTTGGTCATATTTATTGAGAACTAAAGTGCTGATATTTTCTGATCATGCAGCCTTGAAATATTTGCTGAAAAAGAAGGAGGTCAAACCACATTTAATCCGATGGATCCTTTTACTTTAGGAATTTGACTTGGTGTTGCGAGATAAGAAAGGATGCGAGAATTTGGTTGTAGACAACTTGAGCAGACTGCCCAACATTGAACCTGATGATTTCTTTAATGAATTCCCTAATGAGATTGCTTTAAGTGTAATTACGAAATCACCTTGGTATGCTGACATTGTCAACTTTTTATGTTCCAGGCAATTTTTTGATGAACTTACAAGGCACAAGAAGGACAGGATTAGGAACCAGGCGAAGCATTATGTTTGGGATGATCCGTACCTATGGAGACACTATGTTGATAAGGTTATTCGAAGGTGTATACCTGAGAATGAAATCCAGTCCGTTTTACACTTCTGCCACAACAGTGCTTGTGGAGGACAACCATTAAAATTCTGGAATATGGGCTGTATTGGCCTACCTTGCATCGTGATGCCTACCAATTCTGTAAATAATGTGTAAAATGCCAGAAATCTGGAAGCTTGGGAAGAAGACATGACATGCCCCAAAAAGGAATCCTTATTTGTAAGATTTTTAACATTTGGGGTATGGATTTTATGGGAACCTTCCCACCTTCATGTGGGAATGTTTACATTTTGGTATTAGTAGATTATGTTTCAAAATGGGTTGAAGCCAAGGCCACAAAATCAAATGATGCCAAAACAGTGGTAAGCTTTATTAAATCCAATGTGTTTAGCAGGTTTGGAGTTCCTAAAGCCTTCATTAGTGATCAAGGGACTCACTTTTGCAATAAAGAAGTAGTTGCCTTGTTTCAAAAATATGGTGTTAATCATTATATGACCATAACATATCATCCGTAAGGGAATGGACAGGCTGAACTTATAAATAGAGAGATCAAATCCATTCTCAAAAAGACAGTCAGCCCAATCGGAGAGATTGAAGCAAGCGACTGGATGATGCCTTGTAGGCATATCGGACGATATATAAGATGTTAGTGTATGCTCTAGAGCATCATGTGTATTTGAACTATACATTTCATTAATAAAGGCATTATTCATTATATAGTACAATGTTTCACATGAACTTGTTTTACTTGGAGTATTAAACTATATATTGAAGTCCATGATATTGGAACAGTGCAAAGGAATCCATAAAGAGTTTATGGAATGAGATTCTTATTGTATGCAAATGTTCAATATCTAAATATCCCTGATCATGG